>JAGGAX010025209.1:0-14003 GCA_017657335.1 Termitomyces titanicus | reverse complement strand
CTATGCCTATGACCGGACTCCGGCTAGTACTCCATACATAACCAGCAACACCAGACAAAAGACTAAATCTTCAAACAGGATCACTATGGGTCTGATGATCCATCTCCTTCTCGGTTCCACTCAACTTTCTCCGCGTGCACGTCCTCATGACTAATAGCAGGGACGCCAGTCAGATGCACTGCAATCTTCTCTCCATCAACAAGCCCATGCTTCTCATCGAAACTCTCCGGCCCAGTCACTCCACTACCATCCTGCTCTAAAGGCTCTTCGATGACCGCGCCCTCTTCCCTGAGTATGAGCCATGTCCGATCTTTGGTCTTTGCAGTAGAGTGCGATCAGGTCGTGAAGATACAGGAAAGGAACGGGAGCAACGTACCTCGAGATTCTGTCCAGAGCTCATCGTCTTGACAATCATGCCCTCGTGCTGTTTGTGTAAGGTGCGCCGGAACGAACGCGCGAGGAAGGATAACATGAGATTGAGCGGCCAGTCTGGTGGCACGATAGGTACAACCTACAAAATTGACAGGAGTGACCAATCAAAATCTAAGGCGGAAGGAGAGCTACGAACGTCCAACACGTCGAGGTTCATCGCCTGCGAATTGATGAGATGCGCAGCACGCTGAGCATTATCCCCTCTAAACATCACACAGCAAAGAAAATTATCAACAACCGCCCACAAGTCCAACTCAAAACAATCAACTCACCCATCGGTCATATAAACTTCCAAAAGCACTTTCAACAACTCCGTCTTCTTGCTCTCATCCACACCCGACTTCTGCCTCGTCATTCCTGCCATTACAGCCCCATTCCTTAGTTTCGTACCAAACAATGCCGTGGCCCACTCCTCGAGGCCCTGGGTGTTATTTGCCAACGTCTGCGCCATCTTTGGAGTTACAATATCCCCACACAGGGTGCAATAGAGCTCGGCGGACGTCGAGTCGTGCAGGTCGTGTACGAGTGTTGAGAGCGCTTCGCGATGGTTTTCGAGCTGGAAACACCAAGTCAATGTATATGTAATCACTTGAATAGAAAGAGATTTGTACCTTGCCGTCAATAATTGCCAGCTCGAGCTTGAGGATCTTCTCATGCTCAAGAAGAAGCGATCGGGCGGCGGCGGGGTCGTAAAGTCCCGATCCGGCAAGGAAGATGATCGTTTTAAGGCGGGTACGTTTGTGTGGTGAGTCCGGTGTTGTCGAGGCGAAGTATGAGAGGAAGGAGGTGTCAGTACGATTCGAGGCGTAGGATGCAGCTAGATTTGTGTCGGTGATGAAATCACTATTGTAGGCAACGAAATACACACCTTTAGCTCGCCAAAGTTTTGATACAGATTCTTGGGCGAGGACGGAAGAGAGCTGTTCAATGCATGAGGCAGCGAGCATACCGTGAAGCTGTCGGGACTGAATGAGGGATAAGATCAGCCAAAAAATGCCGAGAGTAAATGACGATAGAATGACTCACGGAGCTCTTGCGTTGTAGGACTAGGTATTCAAGATATCGCATACCAGCTTCGGTATTCGCTTCCTTGATCGCCTCTAGGAGGGCAAGGTCTTCATCAGGTCTTTCTCGTCGTTTGCCTGAATCTTTGGGCATGAGTAGCTGCAATAGAAAAGTCGGTCGAGAACATTATGGAGTGAAAGACACACAAACCTGTAACCCTCGTTCGGGATCTCTCTTTATTAGCCATAGACCCCAATGCTGCGTCAATGTACGGTCTCGCTTCTCGTTCAGTAGAGCAATCATATTCGATAGAGGATCTGGAATATCGTCGTCCGTCCATTCGCCATCGATGAGCCTTCGAAGAGATGTGAGGTGTCTAAGGTCGACAGAAAGGGGATGGCTTACTTTGACCAAACATCGAGCAATTTTCCATCTTCTTCCATTTCTCGGTAGAGCATACACAGAGCATTGTATTGGCCGTTACGCTTTAGAACGGGTTCTACCTCGGAAACTATAATGTCGTGGGGCTCCAGCAAGATGTTGTACAGCTCTTGAGTCTTCTCTAATCCTGCATAAAGCTTCACAAGTACCGTGTCGACAACCTGACGTGAAAACCAATTATGAAAAACCTTTGATATGAGGAGACTGAACCCACCTGAAGCGTAGGATCAACCTTTCCTTGCTTTGTCGACCCACCCGCAGCCTCGACACTCTCGCCCCGGGCCTTCCGTCTATTCCGCCACCTTGTGAGGTAAGACTCCAACTTCTCATTGGCCACTGCTACCAAGATCTTCCTCAATTCAGCCGTCGACGGCGCGGTGCGCGTATTCGGTGAGATATGTGGGGAGTAGTTCCTGACTAGGTTCGCCACAACTGTGAATCAGTTCCACAATCGGAACATCAAGAGTGCGACGAGAGAAATAGAGAATATGTTAATGGAAGTGGGTAGTGGGGTTTAGAAAGAAGGCAAAGGATATATGGACATAGGTGAAGAGAAAAAGACCTCACCGATGTCTTCGACAGACGCTTCTGTTGGCATGCGTTCTGCGACGCCTGCAAATACATCCATAGAGTCAGCGGATGTAAAGATTGAGCCACGCAGATCTGGATAGTAACTAATGACCAGACGTGGGTCCAGTTCACCGTTAAAGAAACAGTTTACGGCTTCTGCAAAACGAGTTTCTGCGAAACATTGGAAACCTATCCGTTGGTAGACGTATCGAAGTTCATCTTCCTTGTATATGTGTTATTAAATATCGTACAATCAATGAGTAACAAACTACCTCGTCTTCATTACTAGAAGTGCTCCCGTGAAGCTTCTTTCGCTGTCTCTCAGCCAAGTCTGTTGCATCTTCAATTCTGTGGCTCTCAAGTAGAGCTTCGACTTGAGATATAAGTGTAGATGGAACCAGAGACTGGACAGAACTGGAGCCGAGGACGAGAACGCTGGAACGCGGAAACGTCGACCTCATACTTAATAATGGAGCCTGTCGTTTATGGAGAGTTGTCGGAGTTCGGAATTGCATTGTTTCCCAACGGTCCCGACCGCTCTCAACCTTTGTCAACTCTCCATCATCTACATATTCACATCGCTACCGATCTTTCCACCGTTCATCTGAGTCGGCAAGGATGCGTCTTCGTGACTTGCGAATCTATAGATATGTCCCATATGGTCTAGCCATTGGCAATCACGTACGTAGGGATTCCTTTCTCAAGTCCCACGTTGAGTACTATTTTCATTGAAATATGTATGAAGTAGAACCTTTTGGTACCGGACCTCGCATGATTAATTGCCAGCGCCTTGGTACTAATGTTAGAACACATCATATCTTACTGTTTCCCCATTGGAGTTCTCGACACCTGACTACCTTTGGTCTGATATTAGCCACCGTCTCGTGTGAAGTGAATCCTTCATTCTCATACCTAGCTCGCTTACTGATGGTGTTATTCTCGTACAGGCAGCTGGGACACGTTCGTCAAGAACTTCTACATCTGGTTACATATAGCGAATGCTCCTGGCGCGGGTCATTCTAGTTACCGGTGAACTCTTGAAGAGGTTCACGGGGATGTTGACCTACTGTCCGTGTGTCAGTCAGTACAAACGTCATGGATTTCATTTGTTTCCGCAATCTCTCGCTGAATCTGATTGTATGTATGTACCACAAGGTTTCGTGGGCGGCTCTGCCAGTGTCGTCAAGTTCGGAAGCGATGGTGGCGAATGTTTCGAAGTTACTGAAACTCAGCTGCCCGTACCACTTCCATTCGAGTGGATCGGTTTCGAGGAGAACATACAATGTCGTCGTGCTTTCTCGAAAGCGTCAAAGGATAACAATAATGAAACGTTTTATGATGAGGACCCTGAAGGTTTATCGGACTTTCAATCACCATGACAGGGGAAGACTCGTCCTCCCAGTAATCTCCTTATCTTGACCAATAACCACAACATACTCAGTGCTCAACGACGCGTATGCCAGTTCTGGCCACCTGCATATTCGACTCAATTTCCTCTCTCCGTGCAGGCCTATCCGATCTTCCCTTCGAACTTCTCGACCTTATCTTTCGCCCACTATGGCCTTCCCTTCCTCGCGGTCCTTATCTACCCCTTCCTTGGCGCCAGAATATTCGCGCCATCCTACGCGAATTGAAGCCCTTCGCTGACCTACGTCTTGTATGTTCGTCCTTCAACAAGGCAATTGTTCCCATTTTCTTCGAGGAAGCTATTGTCCTGATCTCTCCATTCACTCGCCCTGAGCAACTCACCGAGTTCTTTCGGTCCGGTGCCGCTCACATGAAATCAGTCGTTATCTTTGGTCACACAGAGGGTCGGCGTCCAGGCACTCAATGGCCAAGCGCTATTATCAAGGAAGCACTTGGGCAGGGGCTCGGCCTCTTGACCCGACTTCAGAACTTGGAATGTCACGGCGAGCATGGAGCGTTTGCCGACCCCTTCTGGTATCAATCGTTTACCCCCAACCTGGCGTTGACTGTGAAATCTCTGACCATCACTCCGAGCTATCAATTACAAGCGGGCGTGTATCAGAGCATCTCAAGCCTGGGAGCTTCACTCACCCACCTCGCTATCGTTGATTGGGTCGGACGTGTGAAGGAAGATATTGACGACTTCCCGACAGGTCTTTATCTGCCGAACCTTACCCATTTGACGTTGCAGCATGGGAATCCCCCTCCATACGAACTTCAGAAGCTGTTCGCATCCATCAAGGACTCACAAGGAAAAACGCCCCTGCGTTCCTTGTCTATCTTGGATCTTCGAACGAACTACGACGTTGATGTTATCACGAATCTTCTCACCACAGACGATCTAGGAGCACAACTAAGTTCTCTGCGCCTTCGTCTCTCTTTGACCAAAACTGCAAAAGCCGCAGAGTTCCCGAAGATCGTTCTACAGACGTGCCCCAACCTGAAAGAGTTCTCATACGCCACTCGGCCGGTTGATAGAGGCATCTTTTCCTATCTCCCCCCGACCCTTCAGAAACTCGAAGTAACAGCTCTACCTGCATCACACATTCATGCAAGCACTTCAGTGACACCTGAGACGATCGCTACATTTTTACGAGGGCAGAACCGACAGGCCTTGAGAGCCGTATCTGTTCGCTCTCTCTACTCCAACCCAGGCATGGCATTGGACCCAGTCTTGACAGCCGTATGCGAGGAGGTCGGTGCCCAAATGAGCGACGGTGGCAATGGATCTGCCATGATCGTGCTGGAGCGACCTATGACCATATGACCCTTCACTATCAGTACCTATCTTCGGTAATTTCGCGGAACTTTCTCGGATGTGCTGATTTTCAGCATGTAATCACAAAACAGGAAGGTGGAAATGTCGACAACATTTCGACAACTGAACATATACATATATCTCGACCTGATAATCAAAGCTCTCGGAGTCTCATATGATTGCCACCACCGTTTATCCTTATGTGTATTTGGTACAGCTGATTAGGACTACATGTGGAAGTCAGGTTTCTGTCCTGCTTCAAGCATACTCGCCGCAAACAATGGAATGAATGTAATCCACCAGGCGCGGAACAGCGTCGCACGTCCTTCTTCAGATACCATCCTCTTCAGACAATCAAGGAAACTTGTGTATGGGTCGTTCTCGTCTCGTAAACTGTCAAGTGAAACAATATCAGTGTAGATATAGATATATCGGGCTCAGAGAGAAAATACATGGTACGTACCCAATGACGTCTTCTTCAGCAGAATAGACAGACAATGGAGGCTCTGTTTCATTCGCACCATCCTGAGGCTCAGCCTGTGATGCATGATTACGTTGGAGTGCTAGACGCGTCGTGATTATCTCCAAAGGCACGGTGAAAGAAGCACATAAGACAATCAAAATGACGTATGCTGAAAACTGAAGGATGAAATGAAGGTTGATTTCTTTTGAACGAGATAAGTCTGGAAGGACAAATCTTCTGAGCGTTGTGAAACCAGGTACAACGACTACAACCTTGATCAACTGGGCGATAAGTAATCCAGGTGTCAAATACAATATCCATGGGCGAGCGCGCTCGGTGGGAGTTAGCAATGTGCGAAGACTCTGTCGAAGGCCGAAGTATGGAAGTTTGTAGGATGTCACGATCGCACTGGTAATAAATCAGCCAAGCCGTTCTCTGTCTCAGAGCGAGGGAGAGAGGTCAAGTTACCGATTTGACAGAATCATAACGGGCAGTGAAACAAGGAGAGAGGCCAAACCAAGGGCAACCACTGCCTAGATTGATGATATCAGAACTCGAGCTCAAGATTCACTTTTCTGACACAACCTACAGGTACGCCGAGTGCCTCAAGTTTGGCTTTGTCAAGCCAATTACCCGAGTCAGTCCCGTATAGCAGTATAGGTGTGATTGTGAGAGGTGCAAGTAACAACACTGTCAAGAGCGTAGGCACTGAGAAGAAACTTGAGCACACACAAATACTTAAACATTTCGTATTAATAGTACGTACTTGTGCCTTTGTAGAGTCCAGCCCAGCCCTGTATCAAGTGTATATTCAAGCGATTAGGCTTTGCATTTGAATTCATTACGAAGCTCGTACTGATCTCACCTCAAGCTTGTAGACCCTCTTTAAAGTAGAGAAGTAACCGTTGATGACAGGACCCGTGTACACTTCTTGAACGCTATCCTCGAAATCGAGCTGGACGGCCCTAGGGTTGTAATGTGCTCTGTAGCGGACTAAAACACCAACGAGGGGTATGGTGATAGCAAGGCTAACAATCACATCCAGAATGAGGAGCGGAATAACAACCAAGAAAGGACCTTTGCCCATTACACTGCGCATGATGAGACTCGGAACAGCTGATTAGTAGAAACAGTAAAGATCGTCTAGATCTGTTTATAAGTATTGTTCGATCAAGACAATTGTGCAGTTATCAGATATCTTGATCTAATCCGGATGTACTTGAAGGAATTCGCGAGTCCTTGAAGTACCGACACTCATCAATTCTAGTTATATACCACAAGCACTTTTCGCGAACTACTTTATAGGAATTGCATGAAACGCTCGCTTCAATGGATCTCACGTTCAAGATTGATGTATATCTGTTGTCAACAAGAATTGCGTGTAACAAGGACTGTTCACTATAGCCAACTCGGAGGATATATGTGCGCGTATCCGATTGACAGCGCTCATAGTAGGACTCGACAGAGTATCTTGGATAGCCAGGACAAGACAAATTGACGAAACATGTATGACATGTACCGTGTACTCTGGTAAGTACAATTTCAAATAGTTGAAGCCCCGTACAGAGAGCGCTGGGACCATAACGACATAAGAGTCTGCAATAAGTACTTCATGAGGTTGAAAAAGGATGGCACTGACCTAACACCACCAAAGCTGAAGGAGAATCTCTGGTTCAGACTTCTTAAACTTCCACTCTCGTAGGATATAACGACTGTACTTTTGAACCGGATTTACTGCATTGATCAGCGGTAGACAGATGATAAACGCAAACGAGACGAGCAGTTCCAAAAGCGTTCCAGCGACTACATTGACGAGAACCACCACAAATTTGGACGTTATACAACGCTTCCTTGTTCAAACGATCCAAATTGGAGGGAAAACGTCAAACGAAGCACTTTGACTTATCAGACAAATGCATCTAACGGGCACATCTCCTTAGAATTCCCAAGATGTTATGTCGTATGCTTCGCCGAAGTGGCGGCGGTGAACACAAATCAGACAACATAATAGACAATCAGACGTGCCGGCACACCAAATTCAAACACACAACCGAACACCGATCCTAGCAGTGTCGACGTAACTCACGTTGGAAGCGCACATCGCAAGGGTGGATATTGCGTACGGCGTTGCATGAGGGTCATGGGGCATACAGGAATTTTATAGGTTCATATCCATCACAACAAAAAAGAACTGCTCAGAACTATAGAAATAGTATCAGTTCTGATTGCGTGAAGAAGCACAGGAAGTAACGACTAACCCTCAACGGCTGGAAGAACCACTTGTTCTTGCCGGCAATGTACCTATCCTCGAACACCTTCTTGATTGTCTTTTTGGCGTCCTCCCGTTGTGAGGGCTCCTTGAAGGTATTATGGGCCACAGAGTCTTTGAGACCGTCCAATTCGAGAGCGTAACGAGTGGGGAACAAATGCGAGTAGTTGACAACCTATAAACGCCACCATTCAATCATCACGTCGCGTCCACAGAAGAGGTAGAACACACCTTAATAAAGGGCTTTACTTTGCTCCGTGATGCCAGTTTCTTCTGTCCCATACGCCTAGTAACCTTCCTGGGGTAGCGCTCGACACCAGCAACGACAGCATGAGGATATGGTCGCTCCTTTGTTCCCTCATCGACCTGCTTGATGACAACAACCTTCTTGCCGGCTTGACGGCCTTGGAGCACTATCGCTACCTGGAATACCAATTAAACCGCGTAAGGGGTTCAGATCGACGAGGATGAGGTACCTTGCCGGGCTTGTAAACTGTTATAAGCGTCAGTAACGACGTCGAGGCATAACTTCGACGTGCAGCATACCTTTTACCATTGTGACGGTCGACGAGCTCTTGATTGCCTCTGTTTTCGGGTAGTGGGGAAGAGAATTTGGTACATTCGGCTAAACCCGCGGTGGCTTACCAGCTACAAAGATAAGGTTCAGATTTGTTACGGTGAATGCCGAGTCAAGGCTCCGATCACTGATGCCGCTGTTCTCAACCTCTCCAAATATCAGCATAATCTTGTTCGAACGCGGCGGTCAACCACCCGTCTTGGCTGTGACTACATAGGCTACTTATGTATATGCCACAGCGATCTGATCCTCCAGATACTTATTATCCCTGAAGAGGGAAGCTGCGGTCCTGCACCTATCTCTATTGACGGCAATAGTACTTAGCTCCAATTGCCTTGAGGCTGATGCGATGAAATTCCTCAGATTACCTCTGAAGAACGCACCCACAGAGAAAGACGACGATGACTTGAAAGTCAGCTTTTCACCAACATCAGTCTCCGAATCAATCCTCACCCTTGTGAGTTATCGTGGCTACAAGATAAAGTCCCTGCTGAATATCCTTGTCAACGCAGTCGTATATACGTTTTGTATCTGACTCACATAGGCGCACTAATTTCCTTGAGGCTCTTCCTTAGTGTATGCTTGTGCATATCCGCAAGCTCTTACGAATGGGTCACGGTGTGATTTCGCCGCCTCACTTTCTCTTCGAAGTTTGCTTGAATCACTCCTCGTGTTCTTCCGCGGTGTGATTTCGCCGCCCGACTGCTAATTTCTCTTCTAAGTCTGCTTGAATCACTCCTCGTGTTCTCCCGCGGTGTTAACTCTCCTATGACTGTTTCGTCAAACTTTCATTCTGTAGGCTGCCCCGGGCCTCGGGCTTATCTTACTTTTGGAACAAGTATGTCGCGCGAGGAACAAAATCTAGCTTACCAGCCTTATAGGGCTGTCTCCGTGTTCATCGTTGGATAACTCAAGGGCGAACGATACTTGCAGTTACCTTCTTTCCTGCTGTGTCAAGCATAGACTGACTCGTCATGGAATAGTCCCATCATAATAAGGCTCTTATCCTCGTAAGAAGCCGGTAATAATACTTATTAGCATCGACACCCTGTAAACTCGGAATACTCAAACTTTTTTTGTACGAACCGAATATTGTGATCGAGCTCTGGCTTCATGAGCATCTCCTGAACCATGTCGGCTCAGCGCGCAGGCGTGTCAGCACATCGGAGCAAAGTCCATTCGGTGTTATATATTCATTCTATTCGGCGTCGACAGACCGTCCGATCAAGACGAGACGACTCAAGGCAATCGGGAGGTTAACTTGTCTTGGTGCCGAGGCGCCCAGAAGAGCAAAAAACTTCTTTTAGCAACCTTATCTGATCGACACGTACCAATATTGCCGGCATTCGAAAAAGTCTATTGGTATACATACTCGTTAAATAAGTACTCAGTGGGTAACATGATAAGAAAGAACTAAACGAGCGTCGTACGAGTAACAGAAAAGACCGCGTGAGTAGTGTATAATGTCCAAGATGAATGGAATGAGAGGTTGTATGTCCGAAAGGTGTTCATCCGTCCTGGTGCTACGAGTTTACAGGCTGAGATTGACTACATGAAATGTGTGAGAAATGGAAGAACGTTAGCGTTATTGGTCTTCACGTACTGGCTGTGCAACCAAGGGCAATAAGTCCATTGAAACTATTATTGTCACAGCAGACAGTGTGCTGAGAGCTAATAAAACGTGAATATGCATTGTCTATCGACGGCGTTTAGGGGACATACCAGGTACTGCCGCTGGAGACAGGCGAGCAGTTAAGGCCAATGTTGGCGTTAGAACCAAGGACGATGCCCAAAAGACCCCCCAATAGCTGGGCAACAGGGTCCTGGGAAGTGGTCAGGGTGTTGCAGCACTGAACGTTGCCAGAGTTGCAGTTAGGCGGGGTGCCCGAGGGTACGGCGCGCCTGGCAGCTGTAGAAAAGATACGTCTCTGTGCGTGCGTTCAGGATGTCTGGCTAAGTTACACACCACCGACGCGAGTAGCCTTGCGGACGGGAGGCAAAGGTGGGAGCCCACGGGCCATACGTTGAGCATTGGTCTCTCCGGCAACGGCGGAGACAGAGGCGGCGGCGGCGGCGAGGACAGCGAAGACAGCAGATAACTTCATTTTTCTGGAGAAGTGGCGCCGAGGGTGGAGGGATGCGAAGAGGACGGCCGGAGGAAAGGGGAGAACAACCTGTATAAGAGGCCGCTGGACAAACTTCAGGTTTTTATAATGGCAGGTCCCTGACCAGGTGTTGTAATAAGAATGACGGAAGCGACATAGCTGTATACGTACTCTCGGGTGTCCATTCATATAATGTTCACCAAGTCGAGCGACTTCATTTTGACACTAGTGGCGCATGCCAGTTGCATTCTACATATCCCAATTGAAGACTGCGATCTTTCGGAATCGCCAACTGGATGAGAACTTTAGTGCAAAGTCTCTGAAAAAAACGAGCCTGGATGGGGGTAACATTCTGAGGTAACGTTTACTACGCCAGGGTCACAATTAGCAATGTCCCCTTTAGGACAGCAAACGTCCCTGAATTGCAACCTCGATCGAAGACTGTTCCAATGAGATATCAGACTACATCCAGAGCGACGACACCTTTGCATTTCACCAACAACTGTTAGGCTGTTCCGGGAACCTCATTAAGTATGGAGTATTGTGTGGAGCAATAAGTCTAGATCGGGTTTGAAATTTGAGTTCTCAGGACTTCGCCTTTTAAACACCATCCATGAAGTATGTATGCGTTGTTCGGCCCATTCGATTTGATTTCTACTTGACGGGTTTGACGGCTGACAATTTGCCCCTTCAAGTCACCACTGTAGAGCTAATACATATATGGCCTCGGCCCTCATCCGACCAGACGCAGGGAACTGTACTTATTTCTCAGAAACAGTAAGTAGTTCGATAGGTGGACATCTTCGGCCATCATTAATCATTAGCCGTCACCTCGATAGTATGTAGCATCGAGGCTGTTTATGTGTGTCGATGGCATTTTGGCCAATAGGAATGATTTTCGCGCATGTCTGGTATTCATGAGAAATTTCCAAAAACGCAACGGAGGGAACGATAGATCATAGATCTGAGGAATTCATGGTAAGTGTCTACATGAATGCGCTAGCCACCTAGAGTTTTGTAAATCTTGAAGAATGCAGAGGTCAGTTAGACCGTGAACGTTTGAACAATCATGACCATGGCAAATAGTGCCGTGTGGACATAAGAGGGGAGATTGAGGATTTGGTTCAAAGGAGATATAGTAATAGAGTTGGTTCAAGGTGTAGTACTTAGTTTCTAACAACCACATGGAAGACGAACTTTTATTTATCACTCGCGGAAGGCTTTACGCATCGGTGGTGCGGTCATTTTACTACTCACTCGATACTTGTAATTACAAGTAAGCATCTGAAATAACAAAGATCAGAGAAGACAGGACGAGAGGAACACGCCGGAGGTGTTAACTCGACTCCTCGACGATCGCAAGAGACGTTCGTTGCCACTGGTGCCTTGTCATCAATTGGTCAACTATGTACTGGGTAGAAAAGGACCTCTCGTTTTGCAGCTCTTCATCTCATCCAGCCAACCAAATCAAAGGGCCAAAAATTTCCTCACTGAATTTGTGCGTCTTGTCAGGTCGTAGGGAGATCGCGATTGAGCGCCTACATCAGGAATAATGTTGAATGCTTTAGTTGGTATCGGTCATGCTCGGATATCGAGGCCGCCAGGATCCGCATTGTTAACGATTGAACACACAGTAGTTACTTTGTCACTCAGCTAGGTGATCGCACGGGCACGTGGTAGAGTGTCGGGGTCTCAACCGATGATCAATGATTGCTGACAAACAAGTCTTCCTTCTTGCATCCAGTGCATGGTAAGTTCATAGCAAGGCTCGAACGACAAACCCGTACTCAAAAGATCTTTCTTAGGCTTCTCTCCATTTTTGCGTGGAATGCAATAATTTGCTATACCCCAAAGCTGACAATCGACGAATGATGGTCTACGCTTGCCGCATGTGCACGTTCGAAGCGCCTGTGGAAAATCAGTGTGTCTATAGGAACGATTTGTTGACCGTCACAAAGTGAGTGAGCGCGTTAGTTAGAACTTGGAAATGATCCTGAACAGTGTTGAAACAGAGAGCAAGTTGGTGTCACGACGGATTTGGGTTCTGATCCAACCCTTGTACGTATACATGCATGGCTCCTTCGCGGCGCTAACATACATGCTCGGTGACCCAGGCACATTCCAACATTTCCTGTCCCCGATGCAACAATGAAGAGCACGTAGTTGTATCCCGTTCCAAGACTTGACATCTGACTACTTTCCTTTGTGCAGTGCCGTATTCTACCAAGATCAATCAAAACGAAAAGAAACTCGGATGATTCTATTTTTCGTTTGCACAAAATGTAATCAGAGTTTTACCGATCCAACGTTACCCACAGACAGTCGACCCGAGGTTGACTAGAAGTAATTCGAGTATATAATATGTACATTAATTCCATTGTATCATTACACATTCATGGAGGAACAAAGGTAATTGAATATCCCACAGCACCTGTTCTATCAATAAGTTCAAACACCCCCCCATTCTACTCTGTATATCTAGCGAAAGTGCATCGTCTGTCACATCAAACATAGCGTCTCCTGGTTGGGCTTTGATCCTTTAGGAACCGTAAAAGCCGGCGTCGTGTAACTTACCTGCAGATTCGATTAAACCTTACACAGTATACTTTACAAGATAAGCGTCGTTCCGCGAAACCTGAACGAACATTGCTATGACTTTGAGAATTCTCGAGTTATACATCGGACACGAAGCATGCCGCCTAGAGCTACACATGCAATTCAAGACTCGAATTGAGTCAAACACTGCTCATCCTAGACTTGGTGCCTTCCCTTTCACACAGATAGTTCGAAACTGTTCGAAATACCTGCTATGCCGGTGCTCAGCGTGTCAAATTGGAGATGTCAACTGTGATGGACGTCCGCGAAGAAAAGGTAGTTCAAGAGTGGGAACGTCGAGCAACCAACCTCTCTGTATGAAACTCGCTTGAAATAATGACATCTTGTAGGGGCCATGGGTTGATTGTCTATCAGCTGTGAAATGATCAAGGCCGACGAGTAACCTATGAATTCCGTATCCATACCTGGCTCAAGCGACCCGCGATCCAATCGCTTGGATCTAACCTATATTCAAGTTGGTATTGCGGTCCTCGTTTCGAACAGATATATAGTCGTCAAAGAAAACGAGGGAAAGAACACATCAGGAAGCCTAATATCTGTCGTTGAGAGAAAGCCGCAATGATAGCCACAGTGCCAGGAAGAAAAAATTATTCAACGTGATCAGATGGACAGATCGTCTCAAGGAAGAAAATTGAATGAAGCCCACCAAAAGCGAGTGCCTTGAACAGCCACAATTCCCTCATGGATACTTAGTGAATAATAACACTGGAGCTTGGAAGTGGTAGTGGTAGATTACCGGCGAGGTCCACGCATGAACGACCGGGGTCCGTACTACATGTCGCGTACCAAGTATGCTACGG
>JAGGAX010025208.1:0-14095 GCA_017657335.1 Termitomyces titanicus | reverse complement strand
GTTGTTGCCAGTATGGTTTCACAGTAGGAAAGTGCATGTGTAGTCCAGTCTACAGTGGCTCTGGGCTCTTCATTGTCATTGGGATATTGATATAGTTATGTTTGTGGTTGTATGGGATATCGAAGCTGTCATCAACGTCAATGGCTATAAAACCTTGATATTTGAAGAAATCAGTAGATTTCATGGTAGACGAGGTGATTCTAGCAAATTCAGTGCCTTTTGGTGCAGTGTCGGTTGTATTCAGCATGAGCTGTATCTTTTGTAAGTGGGACATGTCAACTATGTAGGCTTGACTATCTAGTCCCTTTACAGCAATTACATTCTTTATTGCATTAGATGCTCCTCCTGACCTTGTGCCCATATTAGTCTTGCCTCCTTCTCAAGCAGCTTTACATGTGGCTATGGACTCCTCGATTGTCTTCCCAGCCATACCTCCACTGGGCTTAACGCACCATTCCTTGGTGTGACCATGGCATGGGAGGCCTAGACTGAAGCACAGACTACAGCAAAGTTGGCCTGGGCCATGGTTGTGTCCACTCCATTTTGTATCCTTTGCAATGAGGGTGAGATCAGGGTTCTTGGAGAGGATAGCAAGACTGTCAATGGTCTGGAACAATCTTTGGAGGTTGGTCAATGTGTATGCCTTCTTAGTAGTTGAGTCAGCAAGCCCGTGAGATACCTGGGTTTGTACTGATTCGAATGACTTGTCATTGATGGAGTTTAACAGGGTGATACACTTCAGTAGGTCATGATCAATGGTGCCAATTGCAAACGCTCAGTCAATGAGTTTGCATATCTTCCTCACAGTGATGTCAAGTGACTCAGAGACAGGTATGTACATCAACAGAGCCTCATGGATGAGGGTGACCTGCTTCACTGGTCCCTCATGGTGGACATGCACCTTCAAACCATCATATCACTGTTTTGCAGAGCCATCCGTCAAGAGTCACAACAACTCTAAGTATCTACTGGGTCTAAATGATATCTCATGAAACAGAAATTCCTCACTGTATCCTAATAAAACAATTTTTCCTGCAACAAAAAACAAAAAAGCAGTCTTGAATCTTGATTGTACATCTGCACATCATAGAAGTGTCTCTCCTCTATGTAAATCACAAGATCTTGAATATCAAGTAGGTGTTTGCTAGCTTCTCCATGTCAGAACTTGGGTTTGTGTTGCTTTATTTAAAGTCCAGAAAACTGGTGCAAAAAAGAAGGGAGATTCATTCAGAGATCTCAGATCACATGTGTCAAAAGTTTTCTTACTGTATACAAACCACCTATGCCTTCCAAAGTATTACTATGTTACATGTACATTTGGTTATTCATTCTTCATATTTCTAAGCCTGATAGATATTAACTACTGGTAATTTGAATTGGAAGTAGGTGACTCAGAAACAACTTAGAAAAGCACAAGAAGGAAAACCCTTTTACTAGATGAATATTACTATGCAAGAGATCCTTGTGATGTATGTATGGTTAGAAAGGGGGCATTCATGAGAAATATTGTCAACATTGGATGCACAAGCTGAGGTTTTAAATCAGTAGAAGGTTAGTGAAGACATTCCTAACTTACAGAAACACCATAGTATATGTCAGGGAAAACTCTTGAAGTTATGTCCACGGAAACATTGGAAGTGACAATGTGGAACTGAAAAACCAGAACCAACACCTACGACAACACTTGAATTTCAGCTTTGTTGTACTAATGGCTGGCTGTCTTGATGTACCTGAAGAACATTATACATGACTCCGCAGCTTAAAAGGATCATCAAGATGCGCCACGAGACGCAGAGTTGCCAATATCCATTAGAAAACTTCTCTCGTAAAAATCGAAGTTTTTTCCTATCGTTGAATATAATTGAAAATAAATCTGAGAGTATGACAAAAGACTTACCACATGGTCCAGGCAATCAGTGTTGTAGCCATAGCATTTATAGTGAACGACATTAGAACAATTGCAAATGTTAACCCTGTATGTTCTCTTGCCAGCTCAAGACAGTCAATGGTAATGGGATGAAGGGATATAAAGATCAAATATGTCAAAGTAACTCCTGTCCGGCCAGTCAACTACTGCAATGACTAAGTATGACAGGCTTCGATGACATACCAAAGGAACACGCACACAGGATGATTGAAAGATATGCCACCCATGGCTCCCTGAAAAACATAGACCATGCTCTCCAGATTGTGAACGCGTCATTAATCAATGGCTGCGGGATATCTCAGTGATGGTATGGAAACTAGGTAGATCATGAATTTACTGCGAATCGTACCAGCCACACCCATGTTATGAAGATTGGTTTTATAGCCGTGACGAATGCGTCAACCGGTTTTGCAGGTGTCCTTCCAGGGCGAAAGAAATTGAAAGCAAGTGGTACAGTCATAGCCTGCATTATTGCTGACGTAGTCACCGCAAGTAGCTCAACAAATGCTACCAAGATGATCATCTGGGAGAGAAAAGATGGTTTTCGAAGCCTGCGTAAGTGCCTGAGCCAGTGACATATGAATGTTTGCCTAAAGAAGTACCTGATGTATGAGTTTAGGACGAGGATGAGGATTGGCACAAAGATGCCTGTCAGGAGAGAATGGGAATGAGCTGCGTCCTACTTTGTTGTGGCGTGGAAGACAGGAAAATACCAAGACTCTTCAAAAGATAGATAATGTACATGTGCCCAACTTACGCACCTGTCAAGAGTAAGCTAGTCGTAATGTCCGGAACCATTGCTTTTGACATGTACATGCCCACGTGCCGAAATTCTTGTCGAGGTGTCATGGTCAAGAACGATTTGTAGAAGAGGACAGTGGATTCAACGTTCGCCAACAAAAATGATGCCTCTCGACGAAACGTTGACTTTTATAAAGCTCGATGAGGTATCGGTGGGGTAGTCATGGGGTAGTTTGATTATCAGTTGTTTCGGACTAAGCTGAAGTTGATAGGCTCGAAATTTTACCGTCTGATACTAAAGTGAACACAGGGTTAGTATCACTCGCGTTTTGAGATGGAAGAAAAGGATATACCTTGGATGATGGAATTGAGAGGGAAGATGGACCCTAGATCGATTTTCCATGGAATCAGATGGCTGAACGCGTCTCATAGGGCACATCATTAGTATGGAGCATAAACAGACAGGATGAACAAGATAGGATAGAGATACCGAAGGACTGAAACCAGAAGGTAAGAGAAGACCCTTTCATCCCCGAAGCAAGATTTCCACTCCGTGATATGATCTCAAGTATAGAGATAGTTCAGATAATGGCCTGAAACGATCATTTAAGAGAACAAACACGCTTTAATTACAACAGATGACATGGAAACTGAGCTATAGACGTTACCATCTAATACTATGGCCGAGTGTGAGATTTCATTTGATCAGTATGTAGGAGCTGAAGAGGGTGGATGAGAAATACAACGCTGAATGGGATAGGGTACGTAATGATACATCACGTTCCCTCGTTCGAGAGTTTATTCGACAGTTGGACGGAGTAACGAACATAGTTGTACAGGTAGAATGGGGATCTAGATATAGACTCTGTCGGAATCATCTCAAATCCCACGACATGCGAATCAGAGATCGAAGAAGGTTTATGCACTGCATTCGGATATTGGTAGGACATCATAACTAGATTGAGACGTCCAAAACTGTTCCTGATACCTCGGTTTGTTCATTGATAACAGCCATTCGCGTGGTGAGGCTGTACTTAGACCTAGTAGAACAAGTACCCTAAGAATAAAAGGTCAATAATTCATACCAGGAACAAACATGCCTTTCAAAGCGGGGATCTGAAACCTTCAACGTGTAGAAGACTTGGATTTGAGACGAAGACCACTGAGAGCAACCTGAAAATTTACACTGGGACTTCAGTGGAGAGACAGAAACGCATATTTGGGTGTAATGTACCGAAGTGAGCGCATGTAATTTCCACGTTTTCTGACCGGCAGCATAGTCGCTCAATATTTTCTGCCTCTGATCCTAGATTGAAACGAAATCAATTATCCACCTGGGCACGCGGTATCTTCAGGCTAACAGAATCCCGTATTCATCATGTTTACATTTCATTCCACAAATAATGCACTTGAAGGTTTACGAGATAGTCGGAACCCGGGGTCAACCAATTAACATGTCATTATTAATATTCGAGGTACATAGTCACGCACCCAGCCTATGGTCAGATATAAACACGCTAAACATCAGTTTCCCATTTTCTAACACGTATATGGTGACCATACCAGGAGAACTGCACGGTTCGAACTCCAGAGGCCTTTGGATTTACCATTTGATGAATGGTGTATACTTATCTCGACCTCGGGGCTTTTAGTCAAGATCGATAGAAACGTGACGTGAATTGCAATGTTTCTGGGTATACTTACCCTGAATCCCACTGAATCCCACTGAATGTGTCGATGAAATCGAGCAAAACCCGTCACGTCGCATCTTGCCGCAGGATTAATTAAGTAAGCGTACTCATTTCTGCGGATCAATCCGAGTCAGTCGAGTCCATCGAGTACTTACTAATACTTACACACCATCACGGCGGCATCTCCGAGTACAAGTCACGATTACACCTGTCTATCACAAGGCATATATATGTAACATGGTGATAAGGACACGTACACCACGGTCACCTTTGTCCCTCGCGCTGCGTTCAAGTAGCCGGCTACGAAACGATCGATTCATCGTGGAGCTCTGATACATAATAAGCTTAAAGTACGTTGTCTGGGTATCCATACAGCATATATCCAGATTCCAAGTTCGCTGAGGACGGATATGTCCAAGTCTCTTCTCATAGGTAAGCAAGGTGTACACCGGTGTGCCAGTCAGTGTTGAGCTCTGCGCACTAAGTAGTGTTAACGGGCCTCGGTATCACGGAGGCGATATGGGGCTTCTGAAATAGAGTTCAAATATTCCCATCGTACCTGAAGTTTCCTCAGGCTTACTCATATATACTTATATATATAGCGTGGACAGAGCAACCCATCCCCTTTCTCTTTCCACCATTGTTCTATGACGACCGTGCGTAGCATCGACTCGGACACTTTCAACATCGCGCCCTATCTTCGTCCACGCTCTTGAGGCCTCCCCCCCTCGTAGTATTGTCTGACACCAAACCAGATAATTGATCTTCATATCCTCGACAGCGATTTCTGCACAGCTTTTTTGGTGGTCCTATCGAGCACCTGTGCCTGTGCTCGCGTGAAAAGGGTTCTCGGCTAATCACTGAGTGACTTGGCGCCTAAACGAATCGGTAGCGCTGATACTTGCAGTAGACCTTTCTCAGAGCCAAATTCTCATTCTCTCAGGTATGCCACGCAAGTTCTCCTTGCCATGGCCAAAGAAGGCCCAAATTCAAGACAACCGCCCAGCACCAACCGTACTTAGTAACACCGAAATCCAACTTGTTCCGTAGGTTCATCTTTGTGATTTTATGTAATTTGGAAGGGCTGAAAGCACGTTCGTCCATGTAGATCAATACCAAATGTGCATGTGCAACTCTCATACGACGTTATCGATCTCATTTTCCGTGAAATTCTCAACTGCGCGCCAATGGGGGACGTACAGACAATGTGTCAATGTGCCCTGGTCTCCCGCTCCTGCCGCTCGCTCATGCAACATTACATCTTTTCCAGCGTCTACATCGAGTCGCAAAAACGCTGTCTTAGTTTCCTCTGCCTCTTGGTCAACAATCAAGACATCCAGAAAGCCGTGAAGGAGCTCTACATAGCCGACAACGAAAATCCATGCGACGAAAAAACCTGCCCCCTCTCGTCCTCCGCCTTACCGCATATCTTGAAAATCCTAGCCCCCCACGGGGTCCTGCATTCCGTTCGGTTTCGGTGCCTGGACAATGGCTTGGTCGAGTACGACCGCCGCCGAAAACTACCGCGAGGCTCGATTCTCACACTTTACGGTGGTAAATATAGGGGAACGGGTCAGAACGGTAATAATTCCGTTGATAGTAGTATCTCAGCAACACCCCTCAAAGTCAATGACCCATATGCTCAAGGAAAGACGAGTCTTCCTCTCAAGTCTTTGGGATTGGGTGGGCTAGAATCAGTGAACATTCTCGAGTTTCTGCGGGGGCCGTATTGCCCTCTTGACGTAACCAATTTAACCCAATTGACGGTATATTCGGTCGATCCGCGTACTCTCGCCGCGGTTGGCAGCGTCGTTAAACATTCGGGCTCGAGTTTAGAACGAGTCTTGGTTTATCAACCCTCGAAATTAGATTATTGGCTGTCAGGTGAGCTATAATGTGGCATTATTCCCCTTCCAAGTATATATAATAATGTGTGAATTTCTTTTTTTTCTCGCCTGCAGAGTCACTTCCTCAACGTGGTCTGGATCTGTCCGCCTTAGAGCGGTTACGCGATTTTGCTTTTTTCCTGCGAAAGCCAGATCATTTGGGTAGGAACTTTCTCACCTGGGCAGCGGGAAATCAATTACCAAAGGAATTGGAAAGCATCAGCGTCATAATGACCGCGTCGTTTACCCGGTATGTCTTTAAGAGAGATGGACGCGAGTTCAAGCACCTGGACTCGTCGCTTGTCAGCATGGTCAAGGACCAGATAGGCACCTCCTGCGAGGTCTATATCTACGTTGTTGAAGAGACGGACCCTGTTACGGAGAGGATGATTCGTGATGCACTCCCTCGAATAAATCTTACAAGCATGTTAAGAGTAAAAATTCTTCGTACCTCTGGTGCGAATTATGTTCCCTCTGTCAATTTCACCGTCTATGTAGATGATCGTAGGACTAAGAATAGTTGATATTCTCCAACCTTGTGCTCACATAAAGGAGGCGAGGTTTACGAAATTTTGTTGTGCGCTGCTGCGTCTCACTGTACTTGGTGTGATAGCGAGTGAGGGCATAGAATATCCGATTATGTACGTTGAACCGCAGTTCTGATTGTCGGACGCACTACTGGTACTAGCTCTAATTTGACTCCAGAGTCCAAACATTTTACGCCCGACTCCGAGTCGAGAGAACAAGAAAGGCCCCTGTGAGCGATAATCAAAAGATGCGATGGGTAATTAAACTTTCCCTAATATGTAGCAGGAAGCTGCGGCTAAGTAAAGCTTTGGTAAAAATCAATTGCGAACTTGCAAACTGGATTTCAAAACAATCTCAAAAATCGCCAGCCTTGGCGAGGACACTTCGCAAATTCAGAATCGCTAAGCTCATGTCCGAGTCGAACGCCAAGTATTGAAGACTTCCCCAAGCATCCGTGATAGGCTCAGATACTTAAAGCACGTATGTAAGTACTTCTACTCTCACACTCACCTCTGAACGTCCCTACTCCGAGTCGATCTCGATCTCGATCATGTGGCACCAGCCCCCCGTGACTCAATTGACCCCTTCGATCGAAAACGTGGATGGATCTGATCAATAATTTCCCCCTTACTCTACCGTCTACTACCAAGGTCCAACATGTCATCGCAGCCTGAGTGTGTTCTCGAATGGACCCCAGATTCGTGGAAAAGGAAGCCTGTGGCACAAGTGAGTCACGATATTATCCTCGTTGAGGTTCATAACCTATAAGCGATCCACAGTCGGTAGCTTATCCTGAAGAAACACATCTCGACAAGTGTGTGCTGCGTTTGACATTTAGTAGATTACATCTGAAATTGATATTCTTTGTAGGGTCCTATCCAAGATCTCAACCCTGCCTCCTCTAGTTACACCTTCTGAGGTGCGCCTGCTCAGCGAGCGCGAATAAAAACTACGTAGGCCATTGACGATCGCCAGATCGAAAGGTTACGCCACCAACTCAACTTGGTGCAGCGTAATGAAGCTTTCCTGCTGCATGCAGGCGATTGTGCTGAGAGCTTTGATGCATGCACTAACGTAGACCTCTTCCACACCATCAGACTTATTACTGTTAACCATGACCCAGGAAAATATTTCTGCCAAGATCGGGCTAATCCTCTCGTTTTCTTTGATCCTCGTGTGGGGAGCTCGACTTCCTGTTGTACGTTGCCTCTTCTTTCTCACCATCGTCGATTTCTTCTTATTCTTCGGCTCGATGTTTTGAACAGGTACGCATTGGTCGTATAGCAGGGCAATATGCAAAGCCACGCAGCAGTTCCTATGAACGCGTTGGCGACCGCGAGGTCTTGAGCTTCCGGTATGAGGTCTTTATTGAGCTCTTCGAAGCCGTGTTAACATGACTATATCAGTGGTGACAACGTGAATGGGTGAGAACTACCTTCCGAAGTATGCCAAATAATTATGTTAAGTGTCCTCATAGGTTAGATGTAAACGACCGCACCCCAGATCCAGAGCGCCTTTTAAGGTAAAGTCTCTCACGACTTTGATTTCTTCATTTCATCGACCTTTCCGCAGAGCGTACTTTCATTCCGCGACAACGCTTAACTATGTGCGTGGCCTCCTAAGCTCTGGCTTCGCCTCTTTGCACCATCCCCGTGATTGGTCTCTTGCTCATGTACGCTCACCTGCTTTAAGGTAAAGACTCGTCCTTCTCAGTTTTCCTTTCCAAATTACCCGTCAAATTACCCGTGGTAGGGCCCCTATCATGTTGACCTTTCTCCATGCTTCTCTGTTATTCGCCACTCATGCGATCGATTCCATTCCAGTTCTCAAGGATCTGACTAATTCTTCTGCAGACGCGAATTCTCCCAGATAATAGACGCTCTTGGCGATGCTCTCGACTTTTCTCACACCATCGGAGCTGACGCCAATACAACGTCATACGAACGCGGTGGTGCCCGCAACACGCTCGGCGAAGTCGATTTCTATACCAGGTACGTTACGACTTCGTTCTAGCGCTCCCTGCTTTTTATACCATCTTAGCCATGAGGGTCTCATGTTGGACTACGAACAGGCGCTCACGCGTTCCCTGCCTGTTCCGGATGGCTCTAAAGCCGCGGGTAGTACGGAATCCAATTCCCAGAATGCTCACTACAATACCTCGGCTCACTTCCTCTGGATCGGAGACCGCACACGTCAGCTCACAGGAGCTCACGTTGAGTACTTCAGGGGTATCCGCAATCCTATCGGGATCAAGGTTGGGCCCAGCATGATGGGTGATGAGCTCGTTCGGCTGCTAGAAAGTGCGTTTTTTTCACTCCTATTCTACCTTATACCACTGTTCTGCAATCCAATCATACTCAATGTCTTTTTTCGTAGTTGTCAATCCTGATCGGGAACCTGGACGTGTTACTCTCATTACACGTTACGGCGCGAGCAAGGTGTGTGGCATATCCATTGACCTTTTACGGCTTGAGTAGACTCTAATACCACTAACAAAACTTGAAATTAGATACAAAACTATCTTCCTGCACATATCGGAAATGTCCAAGCCAGTGGACATACGGTTGTCTGGGTCTGTGACCCGATGCATGGAAAGTAAGGGAGCCTTCCTGTAAGAAATCCGTGGTCCTTACATCTCGCGACTCAAGTACCCAGACCTCGAGCTCCGGTTTGAAAACCCGCCATTTCGGTATGATTATCTCGGAGATTGTGGATTGCCTTCGCATTCACGCCGCCAACAATTCGCGTCTCAATGGAGTATCCCTCGAGTTCACCGGAGAGCTTAACGATGAAGGATTCAGCGTGACAGAGTGTGTGGGCGGAAGCATGGAACTCGGGGAAGAAGAGCTCGGGCTTCGATACCAGGTCAGACAAGTTCTTTTGTCATCCATGGATAATTTCGACATACCAACTGATTGCCTTTCGAAATCAGTCATTCTGCGATCCAAGATTGAACTTTGAACAATCTCTAGGTACGTAATTTAGCTGATCTTCCCCTACATCATTACTGATCAAAACATACAGATGTGGCCTTCCTCATCTCGAATCACTTCAAAAAAGAACGCCGGGGTATGGGTGGCGAGAGCGATGTGTTGTATACTGAGCTTGCAGGAAGATTTGCAGCAGGAACGTCTGGGAATTGAATGGAACGTCAGTGATCAACAATAACTAGATCTAGTTGGATTTTGTTCAATGCAGATATAATGATATTCCGAACACCGTGAACCTGACGATTCGTCGAAGAGAGTAAGCTCCTGATCTCTGATGAAATAAACATGTCTCGCGAGCGTTCCGCATCCAAAAGATTGTTGTCGTTGGTCCGTGCAGCCTCGAACTGCAGTTTCTTGAGAAGCGCTCCTTCGTTAAGCACATCACAGTCAAAAGAGTTGGCTAACCGTTGCTCTCACACTCCGAGCGATCTCTAAACTTAAGTAACTACATGGGCTGCATGGTTGTTGACTGGACTTTGCAAGGGATCCTAAGTAAGGCGAACTTAGAGATTTCATCCAAGTTATCAGTTTCATAAGACTCTGCTGTATCTGAATCCTACAAGAAAGTATCCCCGTAACTCATGTGTGAGCATTGCCAAGTAGTTGCAAATTATCGATATACTGCGCAAGAACTTTTGGAGCTTCGCGGCTCCGAGACTCAAGACGGCAAGTAGAAGGCTTTGGATGGCTTTCAACCAAGTTTCCTAAGCCGTCCCCGGGAATACATAAAAAATTTGAGCGACTAACCTTGTTATTCCGCTCACAATGGCATTAGTTTCCGGAGTTATTTCATTACCGTCTTCACCAATAGCTGGCGAGATTGAAATAGTGGCCAGAATAGTAGCGATCGCAATCCAGAGGTTGTCATCTGCAAGGAATCGACCAGGACACTTCCTTTGATGACAATGAGTACATTGCGATTACAATTCTCGGTGAACCCTCACCTGTGTCCGAAACCATACAGGGCTGTTGTGTGCGGTTCGCTTCGTCCTTCCGGTGCTGGGAAGAACCGGGTTGGGTCAAACTTAGTAGCATCCTTGTAAATGGACTCGTCGAGGGTCATTGCTCTAGTGAACAAGAAGTTCTCGTTAATTTGATGTGTTTGAGAGAAAAACTAACCTTGTATTGGCAATAACAGTGGCATCCTTTGGAATAAACATGCCTCTGTAAACGTCGTCCTCTAACGTCCTGTGGGGTACGCCTGTCGAGGGTAAGTCAGGACGTTATCGTAGAACCGAGATGTTACTGACCTGTTGGGGCAGCATGGTTCCATCTTGTTCTTTGTTAGAAAACTGCCTCGAGCTAATCGACATGTGATAATATATACCGGAGTGATTCCTGCAATATGCCCTCCAGATACGGAAGCTTCTCTCGATCCTCAAACTCCGGAAGGCGTTCGGTTCCAATGACTGCATCAATTTCCTTGCACTTGACATTGAGGATACAGAATCATAGCTAAGATGAAAAAAGATAGTGTAGCCGATATCTTTGTTGCCGTTAATCAGTATGGATGGTGGTGGCGAAAGTGGCTGAACTCACTGTTTCTGTACCTGCAACATATGCGACTGTAGCAGTAGCCTTAATCTGTTTTAAGTAGTGTGATCGCTCTAGGCAATTTGTCAAGATTGAAGGCAAGGAATGATGATCTTGCAGCCCCATTAGCCTGAGCGACTGAAGTTGAACGGTGTTATGCAGCACTGAGTTCTATGGATAGATACCATCTGCTCAGTCGCCCTCGCTGGGTAATCCATCAAACTCTGTATTTTTCTGGCTGATTTACGGGCAAAGTTTGCATAATAGGTACCTGGAAACCATGATGGGAAATACTGAACTATCGCGATCATTGTGTCAATACGAATTACCCATGGTGCATGGGTCAAGCGCTCACGGTTGGGAAAGAAATCCACAGGTGTTGCTCCTGGAGGTCCGCTCTGTATCAAAATATCAGAGTAATCTTCGACAAGTTGGATATACGAATCTGTGGCTGTCACGGGTCGATGTCCAAAGGTAATGTCGATGATTTTAGATGCTGAAAACCTATCCTCAACAATTAGAGCTTTTGACTAGAGTCTGAACAAAGGTCATGTATCGAAACAAGGCTGTTTTGTGGGTTTCAGGCGAGGACAAAAGGTTCTGAGCTAGGAGTCGAGCTTCGCGAGTTTGGACTCGCTTATCGATCAGGTCCACAGCAGCTTGGACGCTGTTCAGAATAATGAACGATTTGTTGAGAACCTTGAGGTGGACTACGTCCCCTGGAATATCATGTCATTAATTTTTTTCATTCTGGCATCAAGCGACAGGACTCATACCATAGGTTTTACCCAATTCACAAAAGAACAAGTCTTGGTCTGCGGGTGGAATCAGATGTGCGTGCCCGATAAACGGTAGCGATGGGGGTCCAGGAGGCAATGACAATCCCTTCTTCATGAGTAGGTTTTTCAAGACGATTGAACCAATTACAGTGACAGCAAGATAGAGGGGAAGACTCGAGGACATGATGGGAGCGACAAGGATGAAGACCAATAAAATCCCACCGCTTTATCTCGTTTATGACTGGTCATATGTATTTCCCAACAAATTGTGTGGGAAAATACGGGATGGATGCCTAAGTGTGTAGGATCCTTTTGGACTAAGTAATGGCCTGGATATCTTGCTCAAAAGGATTTACCTGTCGCATTGAAGTAGCGCAGGTTTCCGTTGCCACATCTCGATCTTGAAAAACGGGGGAATGACGGCGTAGATTGGTACAACGTATTCTTGCCATATGGTTGAATTGAATGGTTGAGCGACTCCGACTCGGAGTACTTATCACTTGACCTATGATGATGTGAAAACTTGACATGCTTGGGCAAAAACTCTTTACCTAGATGGAACCACAGAAGCGCAGAATCCACAACAACAGTGTCCAACCAAACACCATCAAAAGATCACCTTTCGATGAGTTAGATGCTCCAGCTATGTTTGACGGTCAAGAAATAACTATAGCTTGAGCCAGCTCCGGGACTCCTCAAGGTGACATATAAAAGGCTTTGAATGGCTTTGAGCAAGTTTCCAAATTCAGTCCTGAATGACATAACAAATTTCGAGTGAGCTAACCTTGTAATTCCACTCGCGATAGAATTGAGTTCAGGAATATTTCATTGCTGTCTTTACCAATGAGATCGAAACGGTAGCCGACATAGTCGCGACCGCAATCCTAGAGGTTGCTATCTACAAGGAACCGACCTTTGACGGGCATGGGTGTATTGCGATTACAATGCTCGGTGGCCCTTCACCTGTGTTCAAAGCTACATATATATAAGGCTGTCGTAGGTGGTTCGCTTCGTCCTTCGGTGCTGGGAAGAATCGGATTGGATCAAACTTGGTAACATCTTTGTTAAACGGACTAGACGGCGCAATAGGAGCAGGAAATGAGAAAGCAGGTATGGTGGGAGAAGATACAGCCAAATTGCTGAAAGTCGTCAAGGGTTCTAGGGACCAAGAAGTCCTCATTAACTTGTTTTTTTCGAGAAAACAACAAACCTCGTCTTTACAATAATAGTGACATCATTTGGAATAAACATGGTCTCTGTAACGTCGTTCTCTAATGTCCACGATTGGATTAGCAAAAAACCTTATATTTAATCGCATGGTATAGATACCTGAACAACCTCCTGCAATTTGAACATACACTCCAGATAAGGAAGCTTCTTCCCGATCCTTAAAACTCAGGAAGGCGTTCGTTTCCAATGGCTGTATCATTTCAACAACCATCACAAGCCACATCAATCCGAAGTCCACATCCACGCCCACCACTCGTACCCATTCATCTCAGTCCAACTTCTTCCCACCCAAACCCTTCTCAAAATATTCCAAATCCACCCATCGCGGGACTCTACGTATATCTACGCTCGGACGCGTGTTCTCGCATGTATTTGCGCGAGAAGGATAAGGAGCGGGAGGGGGGAGGTGAATGTGGGAACGAAGACGAAGTAAAAGAATTGGAAGTGGAAGAAGAACTGGAAGGGCAAGGAAGGGGAAGAGAGGAAGTTGAAGCAACAAAAGGATGATTTATTCGGTAGTCATTAGATGGTTTATATAGTGCTTCTGGTAATGTAAGTAGAGTATGTGTAAGTACTAATCGAGATGATAAGCTCCGGCAGGGGTAGAACATATGAGCGAGCGTATGACTAGTCTAATAAGTAGAGAGAGAACATATGATGTATATTGCGGGGGACTCGGATTGGGAATATAAGTTGAAGCAACAAAAGGATGATTTATTCGGTAGTCATTAGATGGTTTATATAGTGCTTCTGGTAATGTAAGTAGAGTATGTGTAAGTACTAATCGAGA
>JAGGAX010025207.1:3467-14167 GCA_017657335.1 Termitomyces titanicus | reverse complement strand
ACATTCAGATCTGTTAGGATCTGTTAGTTAAATATAAATGTGCTTTATCAACAGTAAGTCTTACCATTATGCAGCAAAATTAATTGAATTTCACTACCATTCACCCTCCCTAAAAGCCGCGGCCTGGGCCGCCGGCTTTGGCTTTTCAGCATCGTGAGCCGGGCCAAAGCCGTTACCAGGCCGCCTCCTCTGGCCCGGCTAGGCTCGGCTCAAATAGGCTCGGCTTGGCTCGGCTGACGGCCTGAGGCCGGGCCGGAACATCACTAGACTTACATCTACACATTGTCAGGTACATATATACTCACCCAATTATACTATATTGCGCGAGGACTTACATCTACACATTGTCAGTCAGGGTTCTAGCACTGATTGTCCACATTCTTGAAGAACCCTGTCAGAGAATCAAGTACCTTATATGCAAGGTAAAACTGGGCACAACCTCCGCAAGCGGCGGCGCGCTCTATCGTGATTAATAGCACATCAATCACACCTCTAAGCATGTATATTCCAAATGACTTTGAATCAAACCAAGTTTCTTACCATTTGTATTCGCCAAGAATTCTGGTCTAAGAACTTGTTGTAAACCGTTGAGCATTGATTGCATCACACGGCCGTCGGCATGTCCGAAGTGGAAGCCGAGGCGCCACTATGTTACTGTATAAATGGGTAAGCTTGGGCGGGCACACAAACCACACTTCCCCAGCGTCAATCGTATTGCGTGCTCGTCGTTTCTCTGACTTCGACCGCCCCGTTTTCTCATAAACTCGAACATCATCGACGAAATCATTGAGATCACAACCAAAGCTGCAATCACTCAAGGCCTTCATATCTTATTATTATTAGAGTGTCAAAGTTGGGCGCAGCCACGCGGTCGCATAACGCAGAACGCAGTTGATGGGGCTTATCTTAGTGTCGCCTCCACCCGAAGGCTTGTAACTGTGGAGGGCTGGTTACTAGTCTAGGTTTTCCTGATGTCGCGAAAGAGCCTACAGCCCTGCTTAACATGACATATATACACAGCAACCTTTACTTCCCAATCCGGGGGAAAAAAACAATAATAATCGTCAAGTAAGAACACAAATTCAGACAGGGTCGAGAGGAATGTTATTTACGCCTGTCGGCAACGCAGATCTCCACCGAGAACCGCACCGAGACTTTGCCCATGTCAGCAATGAGTGCAAAGTACCATTCTGATCCAGTATATCTTGTTCCGTCGAACCACTGTCATGCCTGGAGTTATGGTCATTCTCGTCCACTTCGACGGTGCGATCACTGTTCTGCTTTGACTCTGTCCGATCGCCCTCCTCCCCATTCTTACCAGTCAATCCATTCCTCAGATTTTGGAAACGCTCCTGCCAATGAAAATCTGTTTTCAAGAACATGCAGATGCACCAGAGGATGAGTCCGCAGATCAGAGCCGTGACAATTGCGACGATAGAACGTACGCCCGCCGTCGATGTCACGGTGCACATAAGCAGGAAAGCCACGAGAAAAGTCGCCATACTTACATGTATACCCAATAAGTAAGCATGCGATTGTACAAGACAAAGAGAACGTACCCCCACGTGAGCAATACGTATGGTAGGCTATATATAATGGCTAGTCCCTCGAAACCATATTTCGAACTTTTATGGGTTTGCACGTAGGTATGCTAATTAGGAGGGGGAAAGCTATGGTTATGAGCAGAACTTGTCGAGAAACTCACATATTCATTGACATCCAAAGTTCCACCTTCTTTGGCTTTGTGTTGTTGGACTAACATCAATGCAAGAAGCATGCTCGCAAAGCTGGTCACTACTGAAAGATAGCTCGCAATTTGAGCTCCGTCACGAGCGCTTTGAAAGGTTTTCGCGTTGTTTGAGAGATCATTAGACGGAATGGCCAGAAATGACACATTGACGTTGAGCAATATTGACGCCTTTGTTTTCAGTCACGGGTGAGTCTGTACGAAGCTTTAACAGCATTGCACATACATGAACAATATGGTCTCTCCATTGATCATTCATTTTGAGAAAAAATTTTGCCCATCGGGGCTTCAGGGTCATTTCGTCTACCCAGAGCTCATGCAGGCTGTTTAGGTTTACTTCCGGTGCGTAAAGTAGAAGTGGAGAAAATATCTTGATGAGCCATGTTTTCCTCGGAGCCTTGTCGCTATGAATACTTTGCGAAGAATTCAAGCGTGCTCCATATTGACCGTGGTAGTTGAAGAACCGGTCTCTTACTATGATTGTGTCAACTTTCATTGAACCATACACCATATCGACGTACTTATCAGCTGCATAAAACGCCCTGATATAATCAGTATGCCTGGTCAAGAATAGTCAGAAAAGTTAGAAGACTTGAAACATACCGAGGCACCAATGAGATGCCGAAGACCTGCGCTCTGGAGATCCATCCTTATTAATATGCTTGCGTCAATCAGAGCTATAGAACTCACCTTGCATCCCTTTTACAATGTTAGCCATCTCTTTGAGATCTTTCTGACTCTGATTGACTGTAGTAGTCCTACTGCTTTGCACATCTTGAAATACGACATGACAATGTCAGTCACGTCGAAATTCTTGGAGGACGGATGGTTGAGTACCTGTACGAGCGTCTGCTATTGTGTTCGCTACCAGGTTATAGACGTCATCAGTTGCTTTATTGGTATTAGGAAACAAATCCCAATGAAACCTTAAACAAAGGTCGTCACTAATATCCGATTTGATATGATGGAATGCTTACCAGTACTGGAATTCCAGGTACAGTTCTGGAATGATGAGCTTTGTGTCTAAAGAAACAAAGGATAGGTACCTTACTGATATGAGTTGGGGAAATCTCTCCTCTGACTTCAGATAAATGTCGCTGAATGTCATAAGGCTCCAACCAGAACACACTGTGGGTCGAAGCACAGACATAGTAGTATCCGCACCACTCCTTCCCATCCTCGATGTTGACCTCGAGAAGGAGATCTGCATCGTTGGGCTGCTCCCAGTCCTGTACCCGAGTAAAATCTTCAAGTTGGTTGATGAATCCGTTGAGTATCTTGAATAATCCCTCGTCCCATAACCAGCATTCGGTAATGATCCTCTATGACGGATCAGCACTAAGCTTCTTCCTGAAAGTAGCTTACGCACCTTTCCAGCATGGTAGAAATATGGCTGACCTTCAGGGTGTATCAATTGTTCCCATCCAAATGGAAGTTCACCTCTGTTTAAAGATGTCGGAATCAAGAAACCATGGTATTGCCATCAGCACTTTCTCACCTAGAGAACTCGTTCTGAAATTCTTTGACTTCAGTGTTTGTCACAGATGTGTCCGGACTACCCAAGTCACCATGAATGGGGTGGGATGACATTAGAAAAGGGAAGGAGAATACTGACATGAATCTTTCCCGCTTGTATCTTGGTACCTTACACGGCATGAGGGAGTAGAATTGATCTGGAAGTCTCATATTACCACTTCCTCCTGGTTCCACAATATCCCCAACTGGTAAGTGAGATAATGAAGCTGGGATTACCAAGGAAACTCGAGACCCATTCGCATTCCCAGGAAGGACACGGAAGGTCTGGCTGGACATAGGGTTGTCCGAATGTATTGTCATTGACTCCCCTCTGAGTGATCTCAACTCAGATTGAGAGCTGGTGGTGGATGCAGCATCGTCGTCTGGTGGGACAACGGTCAGATGAATACTCCTTGAGGAGCTAATGAGCGATGGGTGTGAGGCCGGATACGGGCCGGATTGCCGGGATTGTGGTCTGTCTGTAGGGGGCACTGACGAGGCGAGGATCTGCGTATTTCCTACTGGTCTAGACCTGTCTGATTGCTGGTCAGTCCCTTCAAGAGTTTTCTCGAAAGGTTTTCGCGGCGGTGTAATCACAAAGCGTCGTCGCTTGAACAGGACTGAGGGACAGTATTGCAAAAAGCGCCATACAATTGCCCCAAGATTGCGACAGCATCGTACAAGGCGCTTGGCGGAAGCTTTGCAAAGGACTCGTAACAGCAGGACGAAGTAGTTCATCGGTGACATCTTCGTGAGGAAGGTGGTGCTTATCAGCTGCCATGCACCTCTGCCACATCTTTATACTTCATACGACAGGCGCTTTGCAAAAGCCTTGATTAAGCACTGCTCCTAGCCAGACTATCAGTATTGCAGTAAGTGTACTCGAGGCAGTGTATATTGAGCGCTTCCTCGGAGGTTCTATAAGTCGCCGCAGTGATTGAGTTTCGAGGCTTCGTCGCAGTGACTGGGAATTTCAAAAAGACTTACTCGACAAAGGAGATCTGAGAGATACGAAGTCATTACTCACAAAATTTGGGGGACAAGTGGGCAAATACATGATATATTCGTCCGGGTCTCATACGAAGACAAGATAGAGTAGATCAACGGGCGAACAAATCACTAATTCCAACAAATGGAATCACATTATCCATAGCTCTTGATACATCAAGTACCTCAATGACCACTAGGTTCGTCTTGACTTCCACAGGATGAGAATCCGGCAGTCGGGCGTTGTGAGGATGTTGCGGGTCTGGAGGTCGTGGTGGATGATGTCGCGGGCATGCCGAATGCAGAGCGCGTTATCAAGTTCGATACACTGGGCCGCTGAGGAAAGGAGGAGGGTTCCAGGATGATACGATGTGTGTATGGTTGCGGTTGATGGAGATCAAGACAAATGCAAGGTGTGCCCAGAGCATTGAGAAAATCAATCATACAGTGACCAACATGGTAGAGAGGATAGCAACACGTTGATTTAAAGCATATTATAATGCGTGCCGGCCGTGATTCTAGGCCGTTAGTGTATGTCTCTGTAAGGAAGAAATTGGATACCATGTACGAGGCGTCATTTATATAGATCAGAAGTGTATACCACTATTTCAGCGATTCAGAAATGTTACTTGGTTTTGCCGGTGGATGAGTGAAATGACCCGTGGGTAGCCAAGTCGACAGCGGGACCGAAGTTCGTCGAGGAATTTCAATCTGTAGGGTCACCGACTTTATTCGTAGCTGATATACTTATCATCAAGATTTGACACCATTGGGGTGTTGGGAGTGTGTAGGGGTAGAGACGTACAAGAGGAACTTCCTTAAGGACCAGTTCGATTCCATAGTTAGTAATCTGATAACCGTAGATCACGTGCATGAAGACGCGTGTGCAGCCTGAGCTGTGCTCGACCATTGGACTATCTCATTGTTCGCCATGGCATCTGTCTATCTTCCACCAGGCTTCAATTTCTCTAATGAAATACGGTTTGTGGTATGTTTTATTACGAGGAATTCAGCTCATTGTCTGCAGGAACAACTTCATCGCGGATAAGGGCCTGCATCTGCCCAAAGCAACGAGCACGGGGACGACAATTGTTGGCTGTCTCTTCAAAGACGGGATTGTTCTCGGCGCCGACACACGCGCAACAGAAGGACCTATAGTTGCAGACAAAAACTGCGAAAAGGTGCGTGGTTCAATTGACTGACGCGTGCGTCTCTCTTCATCGTTCTCCAGATCCACTACATAACAGAGAACATCCGCTGCTGTGGCGCCGGTACAGCTGCAGATACTGAATTCACCACCGCACTTATCTCCTCCAATATGGAACTCCACGCTCTTTCTACAGGCCGCAAACCTCGCGTCGTAACTGCCATGACGATGCTCAAGCAGATGCTCTTCAGGTCTGCCTTTTCTCTTTGCGCCTTACGCCTCACGCTGACGTAGTTTCCAGATACCAAGGCCACATCGGTGCCGCACTCGTTCTCGGCGGCGTAGATGCCACCGGACCACACCTCTTCACCATTCACCCACACGGCTCGACTGACAAACTCCCTTACGTGACGATGGGCTCTGGCTCACTTGCCGCCATGGCCGTCTTTGAGAGTGGCTGGCGCGCAAACATGGAGGTGTGATCCCTCCCACCTACATCTCATGTACACGGACTAACGTCCAGCAGCGCGACGAAGCTCTCGCCCTTGTCAAAGCCGCCATATCCGCTGGTATCTTCAACGATCTCGGTTCGGGCTCCAACGTCGATGCGTGCATCATCACGGCGGACCACACAGAGATGCTTCGTAACGTCGAGATGCCTAATGTCCGCGTACAGAAGGAACGCGAGTATGCCTTCCGGAGGGGAACGACGGCGTGGACAAAGGAGAGTGTGAGGAGTTTGGTTGTTAGTGAGGAGGTTACACCGATCGCGGGTGGTGATGCGATGGATACTACGTAGGTTTGATTGTGTAATGAATTCTAACTATTTTTTCTATTTGTGATGAGTGTGGAAATTGTCGTGGACACCCCGATTCTCTCTATTGAAATCTTCACAACACAATTGGCACGAATACAACAAATCGTCAGGTATGCAGACCTTGTTATCGTACACTGTTCACACATCGATAGGAGTCGCTGCCCAGATTCAACAAGGCTCCAATATCCACTCACAACAATACCCCCTCCGAACATATCCATACTGACGCCAACGAAACCCCACATACAAACCTTTTGTCGAACGCCTACACACGAACAAGAACTACTGGGTTTGTTCATGAATATAAAAGTAGCCCTCGCATTACGTTATGACGCCCACAGTTTATTTTTTCAACAACATATGCAGCATAACGAGAGGTGCCGGTGCTTTAATGGGATACCGATGAAGAATTAATTCTATTTCCAAAATGTACATTCGACAAGAATACCATGAACAGTAGGTGGTTCTGCCAGTGTTTCGATAAAAAAAAAAACGTATCCCATGGATATTGGGATGCGCAACACTATGGAGTAGCTAGTGTTGAGCGTCCCGTGTTAGTCCAACGCACAAACAATAACATCGATAGGATTCATCCGCTGGAACTCAGTTGGGTGCTGCGTGGATACTGAGTCGGATTCCAGATGCGTGTGACACCTATCGAGCCGGGTGCCAGTCTCTGTAGCCCCGAGTTCCTTTTGCTGAAGGCCGAAACATGGCCAGGCCTTAGCAGGAGTGTTGGTATTAACGCCACACTATTCACAAAAGGGCCAGCTTGCATAACAAAGCAAACTGTATAGCCACCTCAGGCACAAACGTAAATCCTACGTAAATCTCGTTGTCAAGCACCTTCAAGCACCCACACCCACAAACAACATCATCGATAGCTCTTGTTATCGTTTTCTGCATACATGGCTTTGTTCTCCGCCTGATGGGTGAGGCCTCCTTGACTCGAGACTATAGGTGAGAGTAGATCCTTGCCTCTCATCTAAGAAGCTGCGTTGACGCCACTTACCAGGCACGACTACCGCTCAAAACAATGTCCACAGCTTATCTATTTCAAGACTGCCTTTGTCCACTAGCTTTTGATTTTCCGAATACCGAACAATAACACTTTACAGATAATTTTCACTTGAATCCTATGACGACATCGTAAAGTACGCACAGCTTTCTCAAGGATTAATAACAGTTAGACAAGATACATAGCAGAATACAAAATACACAACGTTACTGGGACATTGACGCGCGAAGAACAATACCAATTTAGGACAACACGGTGAATGACAATACACCAACGCCCACCCAGTACCCTTGTCATCTCCAAGGACAGCAGCGTAGCGGAATGACAAAAAGTGCTTTTTCTGCTTGAAAAATTAAGCATTTTCTTATAAAACGAGAGGAGATGGAGACTCTAACCACCCAAGAAAGAAACAACGCGTTCGGAACAAACAGTAGCCACAATGGTGAGTGAGCATCCTTGTAAAATCCGCTTCACACAACTACGCTAACAGCTCGAATTTTCTCACAACCAGGAGTCCAATGAAACGCCCACATTGGCCAGAGACGAAATCCTTTCCAATGAGGAAATCCCTTCCAATGAGGAAATCCCTTCCAATGAGGAAATCCCTTCCAACGATGAAATCCCTTCCAACGATGAAATCCCTTCCAATGAGGAAATCCCTTCCAATGAGGAAATCCCTTCCAATGAGGAAATCCCTTCCAATGAGGAAACCCCTTCCAATGAGGAAACCCCTTCCAATGAGGAAACCCCTTCCAATGAGGAAACCCCTTCCAATGAGGAAACCCCTTCCAATGAGGAAACCCCTTCCAATGAGGAAACCCCTTCCAATGAGGAAATCCCTTCCAATGAGGAAATCCCTTCCAGTTCAGAAGAAATTCCTGCCAGTGACGAAACCTCCCAAAACACATATCTACACGACGATCCTGGGGGCGATACCATCCTCTTAATCGTCGAAGAGGTCCTTTTTTCACGGCTTCCTCCAGACGATGAATCACGACCCCTTGCGACTCATATTGTGTCGCACACCGGGACGACCCAATATCGATTCCAGGATGCCGGAGCTGCCTCATGCGGACTCAACGCAGCAAATTTCGCCCGCGTAGTATTCGAAAAGTACAAATCCGGAATAAGAGATCACAGACTTCTAGAGTGGTTATTGACAAAGGAGTGTACCATGGTATGTCCCAAGTCTGATTGGTCTGACTCCGCGATCAGAAACTGAAGAACGGTATAGGAAATCACTGAGATATCGCAGCACTACAAAGAGAACGTCCATTTAGAAGTCACCAACATCGTCGGCTCACCTTCCTACCCCGTTCGTAACCAGGATAATGAACTTGTTTACATCGAGCCAGAAATTCCAGGCCTCCCCTACTTTACGGAGGCTCTATACTCCTATCCCCCGGACAATGCTCTCCCATGCGCCCACGACTCATACATACAAGTCCTAAGGTCAATGGATAACATCAGGGGCATCTCGGCGACCATAATCACCAGACCCCCCGAAATCGTCGCAGTGATGAAGATACCCATGAACGACGCATACAATGGCAAGATTTTCGTCGTATTCGACTCTCACGGCCACCGCTTTTACCCCGACGGTTCTGCGATAGTTATCTGCCCCACACTCGAGACTGCTGCAAGTTTCCTCGCGGTGAGGTGTCCTGCTCCCACTGACAACATCCAAACATATATTACTGCATCTCGTGTAAGACCCGTAGACCCTCCTACTTCCACGGACAGGAGACACGAAGATCAAAAGCTGCTGAATTTGAGTATGAGGATCTTGAAGTCAGAGTTGACAGAAAACTACACGAGACAGCTCCACGAGGCGCGACAAAAGATCACCAAATTGAAGCAGGATAACAGAATGTATAGAAAACAGGTCGAGGAGTTGGATGAATATGTCACAAAGAGAACTAATGATGTCGATGTCGTGATCAATCGTCTCCACGCCAAGATCAGAAAGGGAGTATCAGAGAGCGAGAAATGCCATCTTATCATCAATGATTTGGAGTATGAAAATCTAGAGCTGAAACTCCAGCTCACGTCCTATGAGGGGAACTCGGATGAAGATCGGTATGTTTGTTTCGTTTATGCAAATGTCGTGGTTTCTAATACGCAACTCGAGAGATCCCCTTCCTTCAACCGCAAGATTTGAAAAGTACGTCTTGATTACCAAGCTATCCGAGGTTTGAACTGACGAACTACAGAATTTTTTCAGATGGTGACTCGGAGCAACAAGACGTAAACAGGACAGACAATGTATGTTTCCAGATATTACAGAATGTGGCAGGTCTAATAAATTCTATAGAACAAATTCTCATGGGAGTATCGCTTGAGCAGACAATTGTCCAAGTACCGGTAGTATGAACAGTACGGAGTCATACTCGAAACATTTTTGATTTCATGACATGAAGAGATGTTAAATAGACAAGTATTATAATTTCCTCAAGATTTCATTGTATGGACCGCTGAAATGCCATCGTGTAGTTTATTTACAATACTTTTCCCCAGAATTGGCCGAATAGGATTCGTAATTATTGATCTCCCGATCACTCGAGCTCGAGCTCTATGGATAAGATTAGATTGACTTTCCACTCTATCTGCAACATCGATGACCGAGATACAGACGACGGTCACACCGCATAACCAGCAGGCATACGTGCAGCGGACATACCCAACTGCAGCTGAGCTCGACGCGATCACCAACACCGCCGTAGACGCACAGAAAAAATGGACACAAGTCCCTCTTTCTGAGCGCATCGCCATGGGCTACAAATTCATCGTACGCTTCTCTTTGTTCCCTCTTCTCCAGCTCACATCATGCCAGGAAGAATTTAAAGCAACTCAAGACGAGATACTCTTGGATCTAACACTCCAAATGGGGAGGTGCGGTGTAGTTTTATCTCCCAGCTTTTAGTACTTACTCTATACAGACCGATCTCCCAATGCGCAGGCGAAGCACGCGGACTCATCTCGCGCGCAGAATACATGCTCTCTATCGCCGAGACCCAGCTCGCCGACGTGCAGCTCACAGAAACCGACACGCCCGGCTTCAAGCGGTTCATCAAGCGTGTCCCACTCGGCGTCGTATTCATCATCGCCCCATGGAAGTGCGCTCTCCTTTGCTAACACCAACACCACACATCACTCACTACAACACACACAGCTACCCCTATCTAACATCAATCAACACCGTTCTCCCAGCTCTCATCGCGGGTAACGCCGTCATCCTCAAACCCTCGCCCCAAACGCCGCTCACCGCCGAACGCATCGCGGCTGCCCTACACCGCGCCGGTGTCCCGAAGGACGTGATGCAGGTGACGCATCTGTCGGCGGAGCTGACAAGGTACGTCGTGAGGAGCCCCAGGGTCGCGTTTGTCAGTTTCACGGGGAGCGTGAGGGGTGGACGCGACGTGGGGAGGGCGGCGGCCGAAGGTGAGGGGTTCAAAGGTGTTGGACTCGA
>JAGGAX010025206.1:0-14232 GCA_017657335.1 Termitomyces titanicus | reverse complement strand
GGGAAATACAACAGAGAAATGGGAAAAATGGGAAAAGGGAGACATGGGCAAGGGGAAGATGGGACCTGTAGATGGAGAAAGGACAGTCCCCTGACAGGCCCACCTACATGCAAAGACAGTGACAAGGTCACTGCAAAGAAGGATACCTTTTGAATAGTGGCATGAACATGTACCCGACTACTTGTACATGCATAAGATTGGGTGTCAAGCCTTTGTTTAAATACAGAATGTCCACAACCCTAAGCTCAAATCAAGGGGGGTTGAATGCATACTCTTAGGTTATGGTGAGAACTCAACCTATGAATCATATCACATCTGTTTTCTAGAACAACACAACGGACACCCAATCTCACCACCCAACATGAAACTTACCATGGCAGTGGGGGCCCTGGGAGCAAGAACAGTTGATCAAGTGGTTGATCTATTATCAGAGACCCTGTTCACCATGGATGATGATGGTGGTTCAAGGTATGGTTAGTCTTCAAGGGGTATGAGCAAGTATATGGGAAGGACTATACCAAGTCAACCTCTCCTACTGCATGCATGGAATCCTGGCAAATACTTTTTCACCTAGCAGCATCAAAGGGATGGGATGCCACCAAGATCAATGTGAAAATGGCATTCCTGTATGGCCTGCTCCCTGAGGACGTAACCAAATACATGCAGCAACCAGAGGGATTCAAGGAGCCAGGCAAGGAAGGATGGGTGTGGTGTTTGCTTTGTGGATTATATGGTATGAAGCAGGCAGGCTGCATATGGAATGGATAACATGTTATCATGTGGATTCACCCAACTTGCTTGCAAGTCCTGCATATACTACAGGAAATCCAACACTGGAACAGTAATAGCGGCTCTGAACGTTGACGATTTCCTATTGATCACCAACATAAAAGTCAAAAAAATCAGTTCAAGGAGCAAATGTAAATGGTATGGACAATATCCAATCTCAGGGTCCCCAAGTTTGTGGTCAGGATAGTGGTAGAGTGGGACCATACAAACCATCTGGTAAGGTTGTCGCAGATGGCCTTAATCGACAGGATAATAGTGCAATTTGGTCAAAAGGATGATACACCTGTATCCCTCCCTATAGACCCAGACCTCAAGCTTTGCAAAGTCAATCGCTCCTCCCTGCCACAAGAAGAGCTGGTTGCTGTGCAACAAACAGTCACTGGTGGGCTGCCTGCTGTACCTAGCCATCTTGATGCATCCAGATATTGTGTATGCGGTCCAACAACTCTCTCAATACATTGATAGCTTTGCTATGCTGCACTGGAATGCTGCAATACGACTCATGTGTTTGCTGATGTAATGTAAGAAACATCAAGGTGGTTTGTTTTTACAAGGCCTTACACAAAAACAACACTCAATTCAAGAAATGGGTTCACAAGGCCATGGGATTAGTTTTCCTGCATGATAGAATGGTGCCAGAGGACCTTTTCTAGATTGATCATTAGTGATCTGAAGATAGTGAGTGAATAAAAACTTACATCTCCTTGCGTTGCTGTTCAGAATTGTTGAAAATTCCTACCCTGAGAGCAGATAAAAAGTCCCTCACTCAGATTTGGACAATTTTGAGGATTTTGAACTTTTGGGAGAGTCCATGGTGCAGTGAATGTGGTCACTAAGAGAAAATTAACTTTCAACACAACATTTTCTAATATAGGCTATAATCATGTGGCACATGAATTTGACCCTTTTTTTTTGACAAGTTGACTTCAACGGCAACTTCAAATCACTGCACATCACTGAGGCTGTGGGCTTTGATGGGGCCATTTTGTTTATTCTTATTGTTATCATTTGCTCAGCTTATTATGATTGATGGCTTGTTCTGTCACAAGCATTTCTGACCACCTGCAAGGCATTGAATCACCAATCTCATTGTAATCAACACAAAAGGACAATGCTCATTGCAAAAGTAAAATGAGGCAAGAACAGTCAGGTCAGTACCTGGAAATGATAAAATTGTTCCATTTTTACTGTCTCTCTTTCAGATTCTGAAAGGTAGCACAGGCAGTTCTACAACATAGAGGAATTGGGCAATTTGATCCAGCCTGAGGCTACACATGTTGATTTAGATCTCAGTGCCATATCTGTATCTGCCCCTGGCTCATCCAATACTAACTTCAAGCCTTCTGAGCCGCATCCTGTATGACCTTTATGACAGTTTGCTGCACAACATGAGCAGCAAGCTGAGATCCATGAAAGCAAGCAGCATTGTCTCAATCTCAAGCCTAAACAATTTTCTGAATGATCTTCATCACCAGAATCATTCAAAACCAAACCTGACAAACTCGGCCTGTTCAACGTTATTGTATTGCACCATGTATGCAAAGGTGCAGATATAGAGCCCTGCAATCTTCTTGCCAGCTTTGGTTCCATGGCATAAGAAGTTGTCAAACAGCCTAAGACACAAACATTCTGCTTGGGTCAGAGCTGGGTGCCCATTTGCTGAGAGACAATTCCACCTCTATGTGAGGTAGGCAAGGCTGAGTGGTCTTCCCAATAGCGCTGATCAATCTGAGTGATGAGGTTTTTGAAACCCTCACAGGTAGGCTGTTTCAGAGCAAGTCAGAGCACTTTGTGAATGAGTTCCAGCAATGCCTTGCTGAGTTGGAATCAGAGAGCATTGTAGTTCCAACCAGTTTCATAAGCCTCCTTCTCAAATTGGACAACAAACACAGTGAAACATTCATCAGTGCTCATTCTGAGAGGGGCAAGTTTCTGTTCAGCTTTGGCAACAGTGTCAAATATGCCAAATCTAGAGGAAAACTCATTGACAAAAGCCTGCCAGCTCATAAAGGGAGATTGAAGTGGAGAATAGCAGTGTAATGGTCTAAAGCAATGCCTTGGAGATTGGACGTGGTGAATGTGACCCTAGCTTGATCAGAAGCAAAAGTTTTCAGCTTAGGAAGATACACCATTTATGAGGGTTACATCCACTGAAGGGTTCTGTCAGGGGACCTCCATTCTCCCTTTACATGTCCCATTTTCCCCTTCTTTCCCTTTGTTTTTCCCTTTTCTCCGTTATTTTTCCCATTTACCCACTCTGCTCTCTTGGGTTGAGTGCCATAACCTCACTTTATATATGTCTTGATAGACTCAATCTCCATCATTCACCCCCAAGCCCCCCCATATGCAGTCTCCACCTTAACCTCACTTTGTTCAATGAAGGCTCCATATCTGCATACTGTACTCAGTCTCCACCATAACCTCACATGTATCCAAATATGTATTACTGATACTCTTCCATGTGCAAAGCACATTGAGTGCTATAACCTCAGTTCATTCAGTTTTATGGAGTGCCAAACCTCACTTTGTTTGGTTATAGTGATTGTGATTGATGTTGACTAACATTGATCTCAGTTGATTAGGACACTATACTACACAACAAAGTGGGTTATTGGGCTATTCATTGATTGATTGATGTTAACAAACATTGATCTCAGTTGATTAGGATGTTATACTATTGATTAATGTTAACTAACATTGATCTCTTTTTTTTTTTTTTGGTGGTGCTATAGACCGGTGCCAGTTCTCAAAGGACAACCGCACTTCCAATCAGCATGTGGGTGTGACCCACAATGAAAGGGATTGGACCTCCACATCACCAAGGAAGGAATGCATTTACAGACAAATTCCAGATTATTTGTCTGAAAGACAGTGTGGAACTCAATGGACTTTTTTATCCATAATACTCACTAAACCTCCCTTGTATGGCTGACCTCCAGGTACCCCATGGATGGTGTTACAGTCAAGGTACCCAGGTGGCAGGGGACACAGTTTGAACCCAGAGCCTCTTGCTGCATTATGTCAGCAAAAGGCCACTCAAGTGGACCTCCACATCACCAAGGAAGGAATGCATTTATGGACAAATTCCAGATTTTTTGTCTGAAAGACAGTGTGGGACTCAATGGACATTTTTATTTATAATACCCACTAAACCTCCCTTGTACAGCTGACCTCCAGGTACCCCATGGATGGTGTTACCATCAAGGTACCCAGGTGGCAGGGGACACGGTTTGAACCCAGAGCATCTTGCTGCATTATGTCAGCAAAAGGCCACTCAAGAGGTGTAGACTTGTGTGGTGTTGCCGCTTCACCACACGTCCCCCAACTAACTAACATTGATCTCAGTTGATTAGGACATCATACTATGTGTATTGAACTAACATTGAATTCAGCTGATCAGTGGAACTTTGACAGCATTGGGCTATTGATATACACATACCGTCAACCAGCATTCGAGGACACTACAAACCAGGTCCAGGTACATAAAAACACAAGGCTATCATGCCTGGTCCGTGCACAGAGAGCGAGGTATAAAAGGAGTGGGGATTTTGGGATTTTGGGCAAGCAGACATTGCCCCAGAGCTCGGAATCCCCAGGGAGCGGATTGCCTAGGCTTGAATGCATCGTTTGACTTCGGGTTTTAATTATAGTCGAACCCATTAGCGATTTTCTTTTGTTTAACAATCAATTCTATGATATTCTGCTATTTCGGTGTGAAGTTTAGTGTATTTTGAGCCCCAGCACTCAAAGTGAACTTGTGATTGATTTAAGTTTATTAAAAACTATCAACTACATTTCGCATCACTATGCAACATTCTTTTAGTAGGGGAGAGGAATGTAACCAAAGGGGTCTTTGTGTGAATAACATGTTTCCTCCTTGTCTGTTGCTGTGATGCGACATGAGCTGGTTCCTGAATTCAGACAATGATGGCCTAACAAGTATGGGAAAATAATTGTGATCAGTGACACCAAGTTTCACAATCAGTATGATGGTCAACACGATTTGAAAAAAACCTGCTTCTCGTGGAAGGGTAGCGTGAACGGCAGGGCCAGCGATAGTCAATGACAAAAATCCCATGAGGTGCGAGGAATACTGATCATGTCAGGAGAGATGACATCAGAGTGGTCACTGGCCAGTCACTCGACATCATTGATAGCAACACAGAGGACCTGAGAAATGTAAGCATGTACAACAGTGACACCTGGAGCTTCAACCTTCACAAATGGCAACGACTTGTGAACGTGTTAGTGCAAAGAACTAAACCGCTATTTTGATCACTGGCCGTCCCACCGATGCTTGTGCTGAAATCCAGGAGCCATTGGGAAACGTGTCAATTTCCAGACATAGACGGCGCACTGGACGTGACCCCCAACGAGACATTTTGTTAGAACGCCTACCCACACTTCCGGGATATTTCTGGGCCCACCCTGTCACGCAGCCTCTCAGGCTCCACGCTTATATCATACGAACAGCATCCATGTAAAAATTCGGAACTGATAGCGTTGTCGCTACAAAAAGGAATAGTAATCCTCTCCAGCTTTCCAAAAATCTATCATTTGCGGGATACACTTGCAGTGATAAGGCCACTGCCATCAAGTATTAGGGCTAGCGATGGAAGAGTATCGTTAGAACACACCTTGGAGCAGCGATGGGCATGAAGACCTCAGAATTGAAACTACGGGGTTTAGGTGTCAGCAGGTAGAGCGAGATGGATAACAAAAAATAAAGTCAAGGATAAACTGCTTAGAAATCACACGGGAAAGATCGCACAGGGAGGGGATTAAAGAGAAGATAGAATACTCACGGCGGGGTGATGTTCTCGACGCCAATATAGCGCATATCCACGGGGATATAGTGCTTGTTGGGCAAAGCATAGGTGACGACCTGAACACCGTCATTCTGCGCGAGAACGAGTTGCGCCATCTTGTAAAGGGTGGCCTAATATCATTGATTTTAGGTCGATAGGGATAGGCTGGAAACTTTTTTTACCTGCACACTGGCACTGTCGTCTTCGGCAAAAACTTCCAGAGTTATATCCCTTGCACGTTGTGCAACACCAGCAGCATCCCAGACAGATCCTTTGACACTTTCTCCGAGTTTAAAATCCAGTTTCTTCTCATCTGTAGGTGGAGTAAGATCGACCAATGCGAACGTGTATTCGAGATCCACGGCGGTGCTGAAAATGCGGTCATCAACCTCAACAAGAGTAGTATATTCATCTCTGATGAAGGATGTGAAGGAGGATCCTGTCGATTTAAGAACTATCCATAGCTGGGTCAGAAAGGGGTAAGTAACATGTGACACGGAAAAGGGGTTGCACCAAGAAGATCCACAATGCCGGCCGAGACCCGCCCAACGAGTTTATCTTTGCCTGCAGATGCATCGACCTAGGCCACTTTCTGATGGGTTCCTGAGGAAAGATTTGCCTAAATGACTGACCTCGACCTTGATGATGCGCTTATCGTCCCCATCGCGCAAGAATGAATGTGTGTGACCTTTCGCGGCGCCCTCTAGGCTCTGAGTATTGTTGACAGGGATCCGGGACCATCGTAGCTGTTCGATCGTTATGAACGCCTTGTGTATGTGTGAGTATCGCGAAACGATGTGGGTTCCAAGATGCAAAGCAAAGTATTCCGGTACAAGCACATGCGGAGAGACTTTTGCAAGGTCTACAGTTGATTTAGAGCAGCGTCTACCTCATGAACCGGAAGCACTGGTACAATATGTGATATTCTTCACTTTAGAATCAATATTCAACTTCAATGGTGAAGCTAGATGCATGCAAATACTCACTTGAGTCAGTTGCAACAACAACAGAGTTGTCGGCTTTCGTGTAGCTATAAAAGATACTCGGTCAATTACTCAGAAAACATGACAAGATGGGACCAGAATAAGTGATAATTATCGTTATTTTCGCGGACACGTACCACTTCACTCACCTAGCATCGATATCGCCTTCTACAAGAACCGTGACATTGTACTCGACGATATGGTGCCAGGATCCTTCACGGACAACTCGTAGAACGCGAACCTTGTCTTTCCCATAGCGCGCCTGAAGGGTAGTCTGTAGATCGGTCGGCACTTCGAAAGGCATAGTTCCACCACTTCTTGTTTCTTTAGAGGCGGAGCAAATGGTTCTTGCTGGGTTTGAATTCAAGAGATCATGATAAACCATGTATAAATAGCTTCGGAGTGATCCGAGATATTCAAAAATAGTTCAAAAGGGAGGCAGATCTTGGGCAGATCATCTGATGATAAGTACTAGAAAGGCGACGAACACAGAAGAATTACAGAAAAGTTTGAGCAAAGTTTCTTCATATTATGTGCGACGAGATCAGAGTCCAGGCTACAAGTCCAAGACCCTCAGAAGACAAGATTCCCTACTCGACGAACGGATGTTGAGATAAGACGTAATGAGTCTTGGCCACACAATCATAATGGCCCTCCGACATGGACCTTGATCTGGAATCGTCATGTATTCAACGGTAAGTAAGTAAACTACTCTTGGGAGCCTTCAGAAAAACTTTGGTTTGATTACAGAGGCTGCGTATGTTTATGGTTTTTCATCGGCGTGGGTGGGGTCGCCGCCGATATTGATATAGTATTTCGGCTGAGTGACTCTTGTTCTCTACCATTCAAGGCCTGGTGCGTCTGCTTCAGGAAGCTAATCATGAGCATCTAGAATAATACAATCAGGGCTTCAACGATATCTTCTCCGCCTTCTGGGATGCGATCGTGCTCCCGTGTTCTCCTGTCACCCGTAACTGGTTATCTGAGGTATGTACATAGGTATCAGCGACGTTCCGGAGTTAACATGAAATCCATTCATTCATTCATCCAACATCGTGCATAATGATAGCCTACCGATGTCATGGGTCGCACATCATTTGATCCATCCAGAGGGTACCCGTGAACCAAACGTCCATAAATTGCAATCACCAATCACTAGACTCCCACCCATGTTTCCATGCTTCAGTACGTCTACATAATATATATATGATAGGACCCGCAGGCACACCGCCATCAAATGTGGACAAGACGACGGTTAGGGTACTCCGCCACTGCACAGAACCGCTGATACATACCAATATGTAAGTACACCCCCATTCGTCGTTTGATCATATTCCGAATCAAATATAACAATCCTGATTGTAGGTAAGTATCAGTGACGTTTCGGGGTTAGTGCGAAGATCTATTCATGAGTCACTCAGTACATCAGTCATCAGACACTCCGATACATCCAGAACATTTCCGAGTTACCCTGGAGCTCAACCTTGGACTTGGACAGCCAAACTTCCGATGCGACGCAATGTTTCCGCTTGGCAGTACCCCCCTCATCCCTCGTCGGCCTCACAGGGCACGCTCCACCGATCCCCTGATGCGAATATTCTATCAAAAACATTATGATTGTTATGTTGTGATTGTTATTTTGTGATTGTTATCCTGTGACTGTGATTTGATTATATGATTTGATATACCCAAACCTTGAGGCCACCCCGTTATCGGATATTAAGAAACACACCGGTGTGCATGGGAAGTGTCAGAAAGTGTCGTACATATGTATGTATGGGAGGATGTATATTCCTATGTACGTATGTATGTATGTTATGTGTTTCAGAATCAGCAGAAGACATCAAAGAAGCCGCTAAGGATAAGGGACATCAAAGATGTGGCGCCGGGGTCTTTGTGTTTTTTAAATTTGTGCTTGTATGTAGACATTTGTTTCGTGTCATGTCTTTTTGGGGGGTTAAGCCGTGATTATATGTCATATGTGATTTGGCCCCAACTTCTTTTGATAGTTCGTGATAGATGGATACAGTAGGCTACGGCATTGATTTAATTTGCCTGTGTTTTGTTTCATGCTTTTGAACACAATCGAAACAGCACGATCGCCTTACATGATTCTATCCATTCAAAGAGCTTTCGTTTTGTCTTGTTCTCTGATTGAATACAACGGTAGGCAACGGTAATGAGATAAATTGCCTTTGTTTTGTGTCCGCGCTTAGTCACGGACACCATGGAAACATCAATCCCAGCACCGATTGTGAACCATTTACGGTTTAGAATGCTGTGATGACATGATTGGTATGACTTCGTCTTCAAGTCTTGTCTTTTGACTATGTATATGTATGTACAAAGTCATGATATGACAGCGCGTAAGTATCATGTGGTAATGTCATATGATGTGGTGATATCACTGGAGAAAATTAGACTTCCTTTTGTCTTGGCTTGTCAATACAAATGTCACGATTTGGACGGCGACACCATGGAAACATCAACAACGTGATACATCTCCCTTGTGACTCCGACTAATCCTGGTCAAGTCTCTCAAGGTGAATATAGAGCTCAGGGGTGCGTTGGCTGTGTAGTGGAGCTTTGGCTGCCAAGAGGGGGAGCCAGGGGAAAGTGTGGACGGAAAGTATGTACTCAAAATATCATCGACCTTATCGGATGCGGATGTAGGCGTCCCCGAATACACCGGAGTTCTGATCTGATCTGACCACAAGTCGGAAGTAACAGGGTGTGTTTAACCACATCATCAGACCATACATCCATCCATAATAAGTAGCCGAGAGTCGGGTATCTATCTTACCGCCGCCCACAGCAATAAGAACAAGGAAGGATCAGGATCAGGATGGTATGTAGGTATCAGGGGTACTTATATAATTTTGGGGCTCTTTTTTTTTGCACATATCGGAAAGGATGTGGGAGGCGCCACGGCTGGGGCGGATGGGTATACATACATCTGAACACTTGATTCAAGAGAAGGATAAGCGGGCTATGCGTGATATCCGGAGCTCCGATCGGAGGTATGTACTGAAGCGCTCGTAACAGGAGCGTCACGGGAGTTGTGTGTAGGGAGTTGGGCGCTCTCTTGTGTGTGTTGTTAAGAATAACAAAACTCAAATTGATAGATGGGTTGCGTACGTCGTCCTCCCCATGGGAAGTTCCGAACTTCCTCCTTGTTTTTTTTTCTCGCACAAAGGGCTTTGTCGCTTTGTGCGTGATATCAAGAATCAAGATCATGATACGTCCAGGATTCCTTTGTGCTCATCGTATCTTGATGACGAGGACAATGCACAAGATATCCCAAGAACGACAGTGGTTTTGATGAGTGAGGACAATGCAGCCACAGCCGTCGTCACTGAGGCCCTGAAGGCTGACAGTGACTCAGAAAAAGACAGTGGGCACGTGTCAGGGGCCAGATCAAATCAAATGTGATGGGGGAAGAAAATGGCGTTCGACCCGACAACCGATATTTCCATACTCCGCGACCACGACTCCGCTTGTATTTTTTCTGTTTGTTTTGTTTCGGAGTGGTAAATTACCGCCCCCTTACTTATTCCGAACGTCCACGCTCCAACACAACTCCCTGCCTTCCACTGCGACAACAAAGGGCACTCTCCCATACAATGTCACTCTCATTGCGATCTAGCTCTCGCCTCTCCATCCTCGATCTGAGCAGTGCATACACCGACACCTCTCGAGACTCGCGATCATCGACCGTCGCGCTGGGGACGATACCTGACAACGACGAGCCCCTGAAAAAGGGCACGCGCTCCCGTTCGCGAGATGGGAATCAGAAGCGCAAGGGATCATCAGCGTCGCCGTCGTCGTCTCAGCACCGCGCGGGGCGCAAGCGCAAGAACTGCACGGACGTCGAGGAGCGCAAGAGGCAGCTCGAGGCAGACCCGTGGACGCTTGAAGTGCGCTCGAGGATCGTGAAGTGTTTGGGGTGTAAGCGATGGATCAAGTTGGATCAGAGGAATGAGTATTATAGTGGGTTGTGGGCAAAACATAGGGATTTGTGTAGAGGTGTGAAGATGATGAAGGGCGAGGCGCTTCCTAAGGTGTGTATCTCTAAGAATCTGAAGAAATAAAGCTGATTTGTGTACAGAGAACACGGAGGTCGAAAAAAAAGACGGTCGTGCCTGCGAATACTGACTCTAGCTCTGCCACTTCTCCTGCTTCCGAGACTGGCTCAGAAATTAAACCTTCCACCGACGTACCCATCGTACCCATTACTCAATCCGCTCCTCCTCCTCGCCGCGCCTCTCTCCGTGCTCTGTCCAACGCCAGTGACCGTACTTCTGCCTCCGACTCCGCCTCCCGCGCATCTCCAGCTGCAATGTCAATCTACCGCCACCACTACCCGCCGCTGCCCAAACCCGCTTCATCCGGCTACCCCTGGCCACAATATGTCCCTTACTACAGTGCTCCATACCTCGCGTATTACCCCGTTGCCCAGCCTCTCACCCTCAAACTCCCACCGCTCTCCTCGATTGTTAGGCAGCGCAGTCCCAGCCCAGGTCTTACTCCAGCTATGGAGGAGCACGATATAGATGAGGACGACGAAATGGACGACGACGACGCAGAGCGCTACGCATTCGCACCTCGTACGTCGTCCCTTTGCCTTCTTTCTTCACCTGATGCTCACAGTTGTTCGCAGCTTCACAGAACGACGTATGTCATGGCCACGGCTGTCGTCCTCGGTTTCGCTACTCCACTCGACGCGAGATCCGCACCTATTTTGATGGTGCGACCCTGGATAGTATGGCGCAGAACTTGTCATGCCCCGCTGATGAAGTCACATATCGCGGCGCTGCGTGTTTGTTGTCGCTTAAGAGCAAGTAAAATGAATGAACGAATGGAATGAATGGAATGCCGTGCGCGGCCTTGCACTTGATCACCGTTTTTTTTTCTTTTCTTCTCATTTATGTACAATAGGACAACTTCATGTTCTCTAAATATGAACCATCACTTCATACAATATGCATACTCATATCCTGTATGACCTCGCTCACTTTAATATAGGTTTAAAATTTGGATTCGATGTACGCCTCACCTCAAGATCACGGATCACCAGCCCATGTCAACGTTCCAGCCATCTGACTCCGTTTATGCAAATACATACTCGTGTCAGAATCCGACTCGGATTTCACAAACATGTCCGCTCCTCATGTCGACTGTTCACCGTTCGCCGTTCAGGCGCAAAATTAGATCCACAAACACCGCATGCCAGTGGGGTCATTCATGGGATCATATGACCCTCACTCACAAATTTATCTTTCCCAGCTCCCTCGACAGCTTCATCATCTCGGACATTCCTCAAGTTGTCATCCACGTTTATCCTCCAACTTACAGATCCATATCAGCCTAATGATACTTCTAGATTTCGTAAGTACATAAGATGGAGGTATCAGCCTTAATGGGACCCGAACTCCGCGCGCTAGATTTGATGCATCCACAACTCTATTCCGTCCGGAAGTTGCCAGTAAGTGGGTACCGTATCGGCAGCCTGTGTGAATATCGGCGCGATACTCCGCATGGTGCGTGAATTTAACCTTATCTATATAGGGTCTATTTACGTCAACGTCGAATCGGACCTACTATCGATCCGGCTGGAAGTATGTATGTATGTGTGAACTGGGCGTACGTGTATCGTGTGAACGTGTGGAGTTGGTATGTGGTTTCATCCATTTGCGTATACGAGTTGGTACCAGGGTTATCATGAACTAGATTAAACTCTCCCCTGAAACTACTTATATCTGCCCTGAATGCCGCGAATTCACGGCTACAATGTCCGTGGATAATCTACACTGTCTATGCTCTCACTAGACATTGTCCCTGGAATCTCATAATTCTGATTGATTATAGAAGAGCTTGGCGAGGATTTTACAGCTGTATGCATAATTCTGGCCCGATACTGATTGGGGTGGGGCAAAAAAAATAAATAAAAAAATAAAGAGGAGGAACCCATATATGGTAATGTATTATGCCTGTCTATGAGTGGTCACTGATGCAAAAGCCATCTGTTTGGTCTAAACTTGAACCAGAACCACAGGAAAGATGTAATTTAGACAAAGGAAGGGTGAAAAAATTTTCAGTGCCTGTGACACCTTCACTGACTCTGTCAGTCTTTAATGTAAGGTTGAGGACGCCCATCATCATCTAACATAAGCGTGAGAAGCATGATATTGTGTGACTAGTGAAAGAAATCAAGATAACAACTTGCAGACACCCTGTCTGAGAAATCGGTCTCCAAAAAAAATTTTAATTTGGGTTGGAGGGCATGAAACATTTCCTATGGTGTTATACCAACCCTCAGTCTCGGTTTCTAACAAATGGATTGCAGCATCATTAGAAACAGCCCAGATTGACGAGCAGGGACCTTGGTATGCATGCCGGCTCCATGAATGGACATTGGCCTTTATCAGCGATGACAAAACCCTTCCGACCAATGCTCATGGCAGCTGGAACAAGTCTTATCTTGATGACAAAGACTTATAGACGTTCTGAAGTTAAAGCAAAATATAAAATGAAGAAAACAATCTCTGAGCGCACTGCTCAACGCTGGTTAAAGAGACTTGAGTACCGCTGGACACTCCAACCTTCTGGTCAATATGTCAATGGTCATGAGCGCGAGGATGTAGTGTCATACCGTCAGAATAAATTTCTGCCATGGTGGAAGGAGCTGGAAGAGAGAATGAAGGATTGGAAACCTGATTGAACAGCCTAGGAGTATACAGGACCTTGCCCACAAAACCGTTGTGTCATTGTTTGGTTCCATGATGAATCAACCTTCTATGCAAATGATAGACGTAAGCTTCAATGGTGCCATACATTGGAAACTGCTGTACCGCATACCAAAGGAGAAGGGGCATCCTTGATGGTGTCAGACTTTGTATCTACCAAATTTGGATGGCTATCTTCCCTCGATGGGATGGAGTCAGCACATGTCATTTTCAAAGCAGGAAAAAATTGTGCAGGTTACTTTGACAATGACGACATCGTTAGGCAGACTCATAAAGCCATGGACATACTCACATGAGACTATCCTCAATTTGAGCATGTCTTTGTTTTCAATAACGCAAAGACTCACACTGCGCATGCTGATAATGCTCTTTCAGCTCTTAAAATGACCAAGAACCCATCATCAACATTTGGATGTCAGGTTGCGGTCAAAATAGATGGTAAAAAGCAATACAGTCCAGATGGAAAGGTCTTGAAGCAAACAATTCAGATGAATCCTGGCCAATTCAGTGATGGAAGCCCTCATTCATTTTATACAGCCGATGGCGTGTTCAAAGGAATGACAACAATACTTTGGGAGAGAGGACTTATTGCAGAATCAAAGCTCAAAGCACAGTGCAGAAAGAGCTTTAATTGCGCTCCTGGCACTACCTCCTGCTGTTCACGCTGCGTGTTGTTCAACCAACCGGATTTTGTTGACCAAGAATCTGTTCTTGAGACAGAATGCCAAGCGCATGGATTTGAAGTGTTGTTCTTACCAAAGTTTCATTGTGAGCTCAATTTCATTGAGCAGTGTTGAGGTCATGCAAAGCATGTCTATCGTATGTTTCCGGCATCATCAAAGGAGGCAGACTTAGAAGAGAATGTAAGAAGGGCTTTGGCAGCTGTGCCAGTGATGACAATGCGGC
>JAGGAX010025205.1:0-14318 GCA_017657335.1 Termitomyces titanicus | reverse complement strand
TACAATACTCAATGCACTTTGGATTTCCCTCTGCCAGCTGTGTGATTGAGCCACAGCCTCCAGAGGTTGCCCTTACAGAGACGTTAGAACGACTGGTCCTACCCATACAAGACAAGGAGTGTCTTGTTACTTGGGTAGGGACGTTGTGGGACTCAGGGAGTACCACTTCTGGCATTACGCCATCTTTTGCCCATGTGGCAGGAGTACGTGTCTCGCTGCTGGCAGTGCCTATTACGCTGCAGCTAGGAATGATTGGAAGTCATTCAATTGTAAACTTTGGTGCTAGGGTGACGGTATCTGTACCTAGCAAACTCAAGGATGTCTATGTAGACATTGCAAACTTCAATAGGTACAATATGATTATTGATACCCCATTCATGAGAATGAACAAAGTCCAGTTGGACTTTGGATGTAACCAGGTAGTTGTAAATGGGCAGCGGATTGATGCCCATCATCTGGAGTTGAATGAGATGGACAGGCGTCTCAGGCGCTTTTTTACAGTGGAGAAACAATGGGATGAGGACAGTCAGTGATTGCATGGTGGTGCTAAATGTGTCACCATAGAGGAAGTCAAAGATGAGGATGCCATGAGGCTACAGAAGAGCCTCCCAGCTGACTCATTGTTGCTATTACTGTCTGAGCAAGAGTATAGAGATACTCTTGAGAGGGGGAAAGAGGGAACCCTAGAGAAAAAGTGTGTAAACATTAGGAATAATGTTGAAAGGAAGCATGAAAATGCTCACGCATTGTTGTCCAAGATGAAGGTCAAGGACCTTTCATGGGATGGAGATTCAAGGAAGGCTGAAGGACAGCCTTCTGTAGGAACTGAGGGAGAAAAACTCTCTCTACCGCATGCAGAAGGCAGAAGACTTAGGGATAGACCTATCTCTAAGCATACTCTGGAGTGGGCATTCGATCCACAGATGCCTACTGAGTGGAATCAAGTCATAGCAGACTTGACAGCATACAAGGGTTTGGCATGACCCATGGCAGATTCAGAAAGTTATAGGCAGCCAAGAGCAGATGAGATCTTGGAGCCTAGCAAGTTTAATTACTTGCCTAGCATGAGATCAGTGGATATAGAATGTCCACCATTGAGACTAGTAATTCCAGACAAATCAGAGATTTGTCTGATGGCATTATGTGACAAATATGAGCGTAGAACACCTGATCCTCAGAGACCAGGGGATATACATATTCTCTAGTCAAAGAAGGAAAAAGGGAAGCCAGCTGCAGGCAAATTAACTGAGGATGATCTTCCTTGGTTAAGACAGCAGTGGCATGATGGATATGAGGATATTGTCAATGGTACCAAGGAGGAGCTTCCTCCTTGGAGGGATGTTAACCATGAGATAAATCTCATTGATGAGACCAAACGGTATCATTACTTTATGCCATGCTGTCCTCAGTTGCTGCAAGAGCAGTTGCGGTTGAAAATCAACCGCTATGTGCAAGCGCAGTGGTAGGAACCCTGTGCAGCAGATCAAGCTGCACCGTTGTTATGTATCCCTAAGAAGGATGGTACACTGTGGACGGTGCTAGACGCTTGTCAGCGTAATGAAAATACGATAAAGGATGTCACACCTTTACCTGACCAAGAGGTCATCCACGAAGATGTGGTGTGGGCCAAATACAGGTCAAAAATTGACCTGACAGACATGTACAAACAAGTTAGAATTTGTATGAGTGATATTCCTAAGACCACCTTTATGACAATCACTGGGACGTATTGCAGCAACATTATGCAAATTGGCGATTGCAATGCGCCAGCTACATTTCAATGTCTAATGATGTCTATATTTAGAGACATCATTGGCAAATTTATGCACATCTATTTAGATGACATATTCATCTTTTTGGACTCCATTGAGGAGAACAAGGAGCACTTGCATGTAGTTTTTGTAAGACTATGCTCGAACAAGGTTTACCTCAAGTGGAAGAAGTGTGAGCTCTATGCTGAGCATGTGGAGTGCCTTGGCCATGTTATCAACAACCAGGGAATTCATCCTGATGTCAATAAGATCAACCATATCCAGGAGTGGCGTACTCCTAGAAATTACCAACGTTTCATTGAACTGGTTAATTACATCAGGAATTTCCTACCTGATATTTCAGTGTACACTGGCCCACTTATGGCCATGACACAGAACGGAGCGCCATTCCATTGGCGCCCCATACATCAACGGTGTTTTGAGATGATTAAGCACATCTGCAGCAAAACACCAGTTATCTAACCCATTGATCCTTGCAAGAAGGATCCTATATGGTTGATTTGCAAGTTGGAGCAATGTATGGTCAAGGAGCGACATGGCAAAAATGTTGCCTTGCTGGATTTATGTCAAAGAAGTTTACCAATGCACAGCAAAACTATGCCGTGCATGAGTTGGAAACTTTAGCTATCCTTGAAGCACTGTTGAAGTGGGAGAATAAGCTATTGGGCTACAAAATCCATGTCATCATGGATCATAAAGCCGTTTTTCAAAACTGAAACTACTCTGTCCCTGCGGCAACACCGGTGGATGGAGTTCATGTCAAAATTCAATTTCAACATTACATATGTCAAAGGCAAATTGAATAAGGTCACTGACTGTTTGTCTCAATACTTCGAGAATGATACGTCTGCAGATATGTATCACACATATGACTATGTGCAAGCAGATGTTTGCATGGATTCAGAAGGGGACAATTTGCCCCTTCATTGAGTGCAAGAGCTCAAGCAGCACGTCGCCCAGCTACGTGCTATGCATGAACGCAACAGCATGAACATGACAAAAGACATAGTACATGGCTATGAGACCATGAGGAAGAGCGGGATTGAGAAGCCGTGGACTTGCGCAATGCAACTCCCAGAGAGCCAGCCCTGTCTCATGCGGCTGAGGAGCCTCCCAAGGTAGGGGATGATGACATGCACCTGGGTGATGCACTATTTAAGGGAACATCAGTGTCATCTCCTGCAAGCCATACTGATGAAGTTTTCCTTTGTCAAGCAAAATCCTTGTATGCAGAAGATAAACTCTTCGCTGAGGTGTTCAAGCATCCAAAAGACTATAAAGCCTTTTGGTTGACCAAAGGCATGCTCTGGACCAAGAACTTGGTAGGCACCAAGGTATTATGCATACCTCGTAATTGTGAGCTGGTCACGCAAGTTCTTGATCAAGCACACCAGGTAGTTAGACATTTTGGTGTCCAACAAACAATGGAGTATGTCTGTTGATGGTACTGGTGGCCATCACTGATGAACAACACTTGCATGTTCTGTGAAACATGCCAGAGTTGTCAACGGGTGAAAGGCAGCAATCAGCTGCCAACAGGGAAATTACACTCCCTGCCAGTGCCTGTTAAACCTTGGGATTCCATAGGAATGGAATTTATAGGTCCATTCCCAGAAGCTAAGGGGTATAACTACTTATGGGTGGTTATTTGTTGAATGATCAGTATGGTGCACCTAATACCAGTGTACACAAACATGACAGCTTCTCAGCTGTCATGGATTTCCATGAGGGAAATAGTGAGACTACATGGTCTCCCTAGCTCAATTGTAAGTGATTGAGACCCTAGGTTCATGTCCAAGTGGTGGCGTGAATTGCATAAACTATTAGAAGCTAAGCTCCTAATGTCAAGCTCTTTTCATCTGCAGATGGATGGCCAAACTGAGCAGGCCAATTGTAATGTTGGACAGATCTTGCAAACAGTGGTTTGCCCAGATCAAAAGGATTGGGTAGATTGTATTGATCTAACTGAGTTTGCTATTAATGCAAGCATATTGGAGACTACTCGATATGCTCCATTTGAGCTGGGGAATGGCTACATGCCATCCATGATTAAGGAGATCCATTCAGACTCTGTAATACCTAAAGGTATTACCAACTTTGCATGCCAGACTCTGATGAACCTGGCTGCAGCACACAATGCTATTATTGAAGCGCGTGTATTCCAAACGTGCAAGGCTAATAGGCACTGGTGCAGCGACCCAGGACTGGAGAAAGGTGCGTTGGTGTACCTCTCTACCAAGAACTTGAATCTACCCAAGGGAAGGGCTCAAAAGCTCTGCCCAAAGTGGGTAGGACCATACAAGATTACAGAGGCTCCTAACAAGTCCTCCAACTATGTGTTGGAGTTGCCTTGAGCACTCCAGGAACAATGAATCGTTCCTGGGTTTCATGTGTTGCTATTGCAACCATATAGGGCAACTGATGATGCTCTATTTCCTAATTGGGCAACACCCAAACCATATGACTTTGAGACGCCTAATGACCACAAATGGTTCATGGACAAATTGCTTGGGCACCGTTGGAGCAACAGTGCCTTGGAATTTGAAGTTTGGTGGAGTCTTGGAGACACCTCCTGGGAGCCGCTGGAGGAGTGCAAGGATTTGAAAGCCCTTGACAGATACTTGGAGCTGCAGGGTGTTAAGCGCCCTGCACAGTTGGTGCGGAAGTGATTGAGTCATGTCAATGCAATTGGCTATTCACCGGTCATCATGACAGCTTACATAATGCTGTCACATTTTTTTGGCTCTGTTGGAAACATTGTTTTCAACCACTGTGCGCGATACCACCATCACCAACATGGGTAAATGCACCACCAGCAAGTCAGGAGCAGCTGGGAAGGGGTTTACAAACCCTTCCCATTTGTCATGAGGTCAGAGCTCTGGTCAGAGCTCTGGAGGGGGGAGGAATCAAGGGCAAGGGATCATGCAGGGGTACATGTTACCTCCACAGCCTGGAGCATGTCAAACACATGAACCGCAGTCCCAGCCTCAGTTTGTGCAAGGATCATCAAGACAGGGACACGGTGGCATGTCTCACCAACTGGCAGCAACAGCAGCAGTGGCGCCTCAGGCACCACCAGTATGGGTGCTCAAATATGGGCAATTCATAGTACCTGCAAGCGTTCCAACATTGGCTCCTGTGAGCCAACCAAAGGCAATGGCTCCTCAAAGCCAACCAGTTGGAAGTTGAGGACTGGTACGTCCTCAAGGACTGATGGTGCCCATGGAGGTGGGTGAGGAGGCGAGACTCTTGACGACAGACTTGTTGTCATCAATGTCAGCCTTGGAGTCTATGTCAACTTGGAGGAGCAGCTTGTGGTGTCAGTCAGATGCCAGCAGTGAACCCCGCCCATCAAAGAGCAAAGGAAAAAGCAAGGTGGAGGAGCCACAGCTGTTGGCAGAAGCTGACAAGCAGCTGTTGGTCCTCCTCCAGTGTCTGCATGATGTTGGCATCTCAGAGGATGTGGACATTGAGGTTCTTGAGAACCCCATTGTCCAGTTGGCATTTGCACAAGTTCTGAACAAACTTGACACCACACACCACCAAAGGGACAAGGCCAGGTCTGACCTCTTTTGGTAGGCAAAACAAGGCGTCTCCTCCATAGATGGCCTCAGAGACCAAGAAGGCTCGCACTGAGCCTTTGCATAATCGTATGGTAGTGGAAACAAGGAGTGTGGCTCTTCCCTATGAGGACAACGTTTCCCTGGAAGAGGAGCAAATGGATGAATGGGAGGACACAGTCCTCCCTCACGCATTGGTAGAAGAGTTGAGGAAGACAATCACTGTCCCACCAATCCAGCCAGCGCAGTCAGCAGTATACATTCTCCAAACGGTACAGCACCAGTTCATCATGATAACCCTGGAAACGACAAGCCCAAGATTGTCATTCCCATTCCAGCACCTCCAGCAGCCGCTACGGGAGATGGGGACCAGGGTGAAAGTAGCAGGAGTGATGAGATTCCTGAAGAATATCAGTATCAAGAGATAGAGCACAATGATGACACAGCGACACATAATCTTAAGCGGGCTCACAATGAAAAAGTGAACCGCAAGTTGGAAGACGACACACAGAAAGCAAGAGCTGTGCGTTGCTTGATTGAAGATAGTGTGCCCTGCTGCATACTGCATGGCTGGGAGACTGTGCGGATTCATGGGCACTGGGAACGTGCCAACGATTTCCTGGGCATGTTGCACCCAGACTTTTACTATTTTCCAAATAGTAACACTGTCTTCGTAGGAGAAGACACATTTTCTGCCCAGCTGTGGGAACGGCAGAGCAATGGCTCATACAAAGCTCCATGTGAGCTTTTATATACATGGGTACCAAGGGGTATGCCAATGACCCCCAAACAAGTGTGCCAGCTCTTCCAGCTGGCCAAGGAGTCTATCAAAAAGGTGACTCCACGGGAACACATTACTGCATTCCAACTGCTTCAGGAATTCCAGCACATTGTGCGCTTTGCCCATCAAACCCTGCACAACAGGGCAATGACATGGGTGCTGGAAATAAACCTGGACCTGTTTGAGTGCAGATTTGCACCACATGACAAGCACTGGAACTGCGTACACTTAGCAACGTGGTAGGACACCTTGTCAGAACGACGGGATGGAGCGACTAGGGGAGCTGGTCTACCACAAGTCACTGTGGTTGACCACTTTGACATTTGATCGCTGGGCGCAGTACATCCTGCACCATGGTCACCCTGGGTCGCTGAATCCATATTCAGGGATTGCCATCAGCACGTCTATGCACGTGGACCAGCGATCCATGTTTGGATACATTCTTGGACGGGCACTTGTGCCCTCCACTCAGCATGCAAGGACATCTTACTTGCACCTGTGGGCAATGATTGCCGCCTGTCCTCATTTATATGAGGATGCTATCCAGGATTTCTTGCAAGCTCTGCCGAGCTCACTATTTACTCCTATTTTGTCGGTGCAATTTATGCTGTGTCGACTTCATGTTGAACCTGCTCAGCTTCAGAATCTCGGCGAATTCAACATGATTTGCCACCTGCTTGCCAACTACATCCCTGCAGCTTGGGTAAACCACTCCTATCTGTATGGTCTGCACTACCTGGAATATCATTGGTCCAGTAGCCAGATCCATATGGACCTGTATACGTTGGTTGATAACAACCGCCATCTGTGTCTGCAATGCTACAGTGCGCCTCCTGCATTAAGGGGATACAATGGGTGGTATTCTCCCACCTTCAATGATCAAGAATGCATGCGCATTCTCATACAAGTCCTGGAGGATGCTGGGAGGAACCCACTGGCTGACAGCCAGTGGGTATTGTTTGGGGAAGATTCCATCTTCACCCATCTCCTCCAGCATTTGCCCAGGGAGTTGGAGGCTGCGCTCAGCGCAGCATGTATCACAGAGCACATAGATGAAGACATGCCCATGATGACAGTGCCCTCTGGGCCCATGTTGCAAATCAACACTGGCCCCCTTCCTCTCCCTAACCTCATACCGTCTTCTGAGTTGGTGCGGCAACCAAGCGGCATGCCCCAAGTCAATCTGGCAGACGTTGCTGTTGGTGAGGCGCCAGTCATGCCCGTGTCAGCATCCTGGGCCAAGCAGGTGGACCAGGAAATGGGGAATGTGGGGCCAAAGGGATAAAGATGTATCAGGGAGTGAAGAGTTTGTCCAGGCTCATGGGCCGTCAAGTGCAATAGAGGCATTTGTGCTATAAAAATGACCTCAAACGTCACAGGGAGACTATTTAGTCTCCCAACATCATGGTATACTAAGTGTGCTGCTTGCAGCAGTGCACTACCACCAGGGTGGGTTGCTGTAACCTGCCCTATACCTTTTAACTAATGGATACCTGGCATTATTATACCCGGTCCATTATTTTATTTTTATATATATGTTGAGACCATGATGGTCTCAAAGAGGGGGTATGTAACAGTGCCTGCGCTCATGGCACAAAACTATATTTGTTATTGTGTCACACACATGACCATAGTTTACTTGTATTAGCAATGCCATATGGCATTGCCTTCTATATTGTTTTTGTATTATGTAAGATAGTTTTTGTTCTTACTTTATGCTACATAGCAATCAGATATTGGTCTGACTTATATAGCGTGAACTGTAAGTTTCAATCTCCCAACAATCAACATGAAATGTTACAAGATAGGTGGCAATTTTTGTTGGCGACCATGCAATGCCAGTTGAAGGGGTGTATTAGTTGGTTTAGGTGGCAATGGCGGTCTTTGAGATGTTGGCAGCAGTTGCTGGGGTGGCGGTACTCAAATTTGAGTGGAACCTCTTCAGGCTTTGGAGAGGAGGGTCAGGGGAGACTGGTCGTTGTTTCCCTGCTTGCCTTAGGCCTCTGCAAGCGGCGCTGGAGGACAAGTTACTGCCCCTGGTAGATGTTGATGATGGCAGAGAAAGGTGAAGGCACATATATGGATGATCCCTGCAGACGGGTCAGCACCCTTCAAGGAGTAATAACTGGTGACTCTGGCTGAACTAGGCTGACTAAAGTACCTAACCAACTATGTTAAGTACTAAGTATTGGCGACAATTACAAAACAAGGGCGATATTGACGATGAGAGTAACTATGAACTAGCTTTGAAGTCTGAATGAAACTTATTCTTATTTTAGTGACTTAGTACAGTTTTTATACTAAGTTTGTGAGAAAATGTAAGTAAGCAAATCAGTCCCAGCATCTGTCGGCCATAATATGAAGTACACTATCAGTCAGCAAGGCCAACACTCAGTCAGTGTGGTGTTGTTATCAGTAAGCAAAGAAGTGCAGAAGTAAGTAAATATGTACAATATTCAGGGTCAAGTAATTTGTAAGTAGAAACTATAACTATATGGACATTATTTTGGTGAATTGTCTGTGAGTTGGTGTGAACGTTTCATCAGCTCTTTGACTACTGCTTTAACAATAGCAGTCTGAGTCAGCCTGTGCACCTAGAGGTCAGGCAGATGTCATGTTTTTAGTCACATGCTGATCATGTGACTGATGTGTTGCATTAATTAAAGTCAAAAAACCTATTCACCGCTGTAGTGGGTTTATCAGCATGAAGACAAAAAAAAGGAAATAATTCTATAAAAGAATTCAGAAACAGCAGTCAAGCAATGTCTATGCTCTGAGCAGATGATGGTGTGTTCCTTCAGAAAGTTTGATCAACCTAGATAAAATCTGTACTTCTATATAGCTCACAGATGTATTCATCTACTTGCTGAACATCACATTTACACTGTTTTCAGTACCACTGCCTGTTGTGTTAGCAGAAGGCATCCTTATATCTCTCTGGAATTTGTAAATTTACAATTTGTGTCCACATGACAATCACACCTTAAACTCACAGAGTCAAGAAAATCTGTGAAGATAAATAAAGTTCAAAAGCCTGCCACATTCAACTGAAAAAGAATACTGTAGCTACCCAATCAATGGGTTAAAAATTTCTAGTGTGAGTCATGTGAATCTTCATAACATTTTTGAAGAGACAAAAAAAAACCCTAAGACCTACAAGAAATCATGTGAACAAAATCACATAGTTAACATTTTTGAGAACTGTTATCATCTGTACATGCAAGTTCCAGACCTGGCACTTTTCCCAATAAATATCCACAACACCATTACCAAACAGTAATGAAGCACAACACTGGGAATGATATGGAGGCACCAAACTAGTACTGAAAATGAGTTTTGAGAATGAGAAGGTCAAGACCTACCAACTCAAAACAAGAAATTGTCTATCTGCAGATGACAATATAAGAATTAGTGACCATGGTAGGTTTAACTATTTCAAGTCAACAAACCTGGCCATGGCGATCACCACTACCATGATTGAAATGATTGCATCAAAATCTGGTTAGAATTGTTGTGAGCAGAGCACAGCTGGTGTATTGAATAGACTGACCTTGACCTATTTTCATCACATACATGCACAACATCCTGCTGTCACTAGATATTATTGGTGTAGACATTATCAAAGTTCTGGCTATATATATGCATGCATAAGCACTGACAAATTAATCTGTGGCATAGTTATTGAAGATAGTAATCATGATCATCATAGCTTTGATGTATTCCCATCTGTAGCTCTCACTTCTGGCTTGGGTATCAGAAATCTGTCTGTGTGCAATGGGAAAATCATGGACTTTTCAATAACCAGGAGTCTAGCACATAATACTCATCTACTTATAATGGTTCCCAGTGAGGTTTCTGACTTGAGCAGGCAATCATCAGGGTTTCATGAGCACCTAGAATAGGTGTATGTGGTGGCTGATAGTCCAAGAGTGGTGATGGAGAGGGAAGAAGTGTGTATGCACGTACATGGTGCATATGTATGGTGCATGTGTGCATTCAACTTGTCAATCTGCTTGCAGTACTAGTTTTCATGTGCATTATAGATCTTCATGGAGGTTGTATTGCAAGGTAATTAGAGAATACAGTGACATATGCAGCAGAGAAAATGTGTTCACAAAAAACATGAGAGTATCTTGACATCCTGTGTCAGAGATTGGTGTTATGGCAAGAGGTGCATAGCATGTATTACATAATTACCAGATATGTACTGCACCCATTTGTTACTGAATATTAGTCTTTTGTTGCATTCTATCATCATGGTCAGCTCTTTTCTGGTCTATGGTCAGCTATCCTGCCATCTACAGCTCCATCATCTTCTCCATAGTCAGCTCTCATTGCCCTAACCTTCTGACAGGTTTTGAGCTCTGCCCAGGCATCAACTCATCACACATTCCTTGTCCTAATCAAACTCTCAATCCTTCTCACTGCCACTAATTATGGCACCTTCTCTTTACAAAATCCTTTGCATGTTCAACTCCACCAACAAGTTCAATGGCTCTAACTATAATGCTTGGGTCAGAGAGCTGGAGATGACTTTTGTCAAGCATAGAGTCTTACAACACATTAAGAGTACAATGTCTTGCCCTAATGATTCTTCTGCTGCCACTGTCTGGTCCAGCAATAGCACCACTGCTCATGCTGCTCTCTACAAGACCATCTCCTCCAACAAAGTAATTTGTGCACACTTTAAGAAGTACATCTACCCTCCCCAAACCACCAATGCCATCTGGATCAGTATCAAAACTGACTTTCAGAAGGACATCCATTGTCAGGGGACTTCCATTTTGAGGCATGGCCTGCTTAGGTAAACCACCAGATATCCTGCCATTTACATAAGCAGAGTCTATGTTGCCATCAAGGCAAACTCCAGAGTTGATCATCTCCTTTTGGATTTTCTCTTGTTTTGTGGCTTATGTGTACTGTACAATTGGTTCCCATGCTTTCTGGACCCTCTGAAGCATTGCTCCTGGCGGAGAGGATCCCCAGACTTGTTCTCTTGCAGACTACCCAAGCCTCCCTCACCCTCCATACAACCAAACTTGCTGGACTACACCAGACCACCACCACCATCTCCAACTCCCTTCAGACGCTCTTAGAGCACCTTCCTCTGCCTTTTGCTGCTCCCCTTGTTCCCCCTGCACCATTGGAACCTGACGCTGCTGCTCACCCTGCTGCTGCAACTGTGGTATGCTCCAAAATTCCCCACCCAGCACTGCCAGATGCATACAATGGCAACCGGACTGTGGAGGAGCATTTCCTTCAGTCCTGCATCACATACATCCATCTTAGTGGTGACGCTTTGACTCTGACATGTTGAAGATAGCCTGGGTCTTGTCCTACATGAAGACTGGTTGAGCTTCCACTTACACGCTGAGAGTTTTCTGGTGCCCTGGTGGCATTGGTACCTTTGCAAACTGGGAAGCCTTTGAGAGCAAATTTTGAGCTGAATTCTTCCTCCTAGACCCTGCTCAGACTGCCGCCCTCTCCCTTCATGACCTTAGCCAGTATGGTCAAGGAAGACAGACCCTCAATGAGTACATTGACTCCTTTCATGTGCTTGTTGAACAGACAGGATACCCTGATAGTCTCCAGCTCTGTCTCACCTTCTATGAGGGTCTCTACCTCGCTTTGATGAAGCATATTGACAACCTCGCTGAGGGATGCCTCAACAACAAGCAGATTGAGACCTGGTTCAAGGTTGCTCAGGATCAGTGGCAGCTTATGGAGCTGAAACGCAAACTTTGATGTCCCTATGTCTCCCAGTCATCTCCACACCCCATGACTTCCCTGGCAGCTTGCCCCACATTCTCTGCTCCTCCCCTGGTGCATGCACCACCCTCAGTTGCACCTGCAGTTCCCCCTCCATGTTCTCTTCCACCAGGAGCTTCCATGGACATTGATGCCTCTTGTCAATGTTCCTCCACTCCCTTGCTCTGTCACTGCTGTGGAAAACCTGGCCACTTTGCATGCTACTGTCCTCAGAGCATGAAGGTGCAATATCTCTCCTCCACAGAGCAGGAGGACCTCTTGATGCAGCTCCTTGCAGCAAAGTGCGCTTGGACAGCCTTTCCCAGATGCACCATTGGAGGAGCCCATTTCTGAGGAGGTACAAGGCACTGCTGCTCCCCTTCTGGAAGCTGGAGAGAATTTTTAGTTGGGTGACAGATGAGTTGTATGCCTCTGCTGCCTGGTGCTAATCAGTTTGCCTGTCTGTTGGTAGAATCTGTCAATACATTTTCTTCTGTTGACCATTCCATGATGGCAACCATGAGCACCCTCTCTGACATACAAGATACCCCCTCAGTCAAAGTCTCAACCAATCTGCTCTCCTCTTGTGCACCATGCTCTTTCCCTTGCTGGGAACAACGCCTCCCCTGATGGTATGTTGTCACCTCTACTCCTTTGTCCATTTCCCTTCACTTGAGCATGAAGATTGAGACCACAAATATGCAACAAACCCAGAGTGTTGTGGCCTTGCTGGACAGTGGTGCAATGGGGCTCTTCATTGACGCTGATTATGTGAAGCAACATCGACTAACCATCAGACCTTTATCCCGCCCTATCCCTGTATACAACATTGATGGCACTCTCAACAAAGCAGGCTCTATTTGCTCCATTGTAGACTTGGTGTTGCACTATTGTTCTCACTCAGAACACGCCACCTTTGCTGTCATAGGGTTGGGGAAGCAAGACATGATCCTTGGGTTCACTTGGCTCTGAGAGCATAACCCTGAGATCAAGTGGTCCAGTGGTGAGGTATGCATGAACCGGTGTCCTTGACATTGCTCCACATGTGCTGAAGAAGCTTGAGAGGAGCATAGAGCATTGGTCAAGGAGCATGCTGTCATATGTGCATGTCGTGTAGGGTACGTCCTCTTTGCTGACATTGACCTGTTGGCCTCCTTTTGGCATTCCCTCATAGAGAGGCCTTCTGTAAGGATGACAGAGGTGGGTGCAAACCCCCACAGGAAGATAGATGCAAGGGTGAGTTCACCAGCGCTCCAGACCCCAAATCTCCAGACAAGGCTATTGAAGTAGGTGATAGGATCTATGTAGCTACTCTGCATGCCCCACCTAGCATGGCAGAGATACAGGCCAGCCAGACTACATCCCAACGCTTGACCCAGGCATTTGCAGTGAATTCTGAGCCCAAGCCTTCCTGCAGCACAGTTCCTCATCACCTCCATGACTTTGAAAACATGTTCTCCAAGGTGTTGTTTGATTTGCTCCCAGAATGCAAGCAGTGGGATCATGCAATAGAACTCATCCCTGGTGCCAAACCCTCTAGTTGCAAGGTGTATCCTCTTGCCCTAAAGGAGCAGGATGAACTAGATGTGTTTCTGCAGGAGAACCTTGACTCAGGTCATATATGTCCTTCAAAGTCACCTATGGCCTCTTCAGTCTTCTTCATCAAGAAGAAGGATGGATCCCTCTGTCTGGTTCAGGACTACCGTGTCCTGGATACAATGACCATCAAGAATTGCTACTCCCTTCCCTTCATCTCTGAGCTTGTCAATAACCTTTGAGGTGCACAGTATTTCACCAAGTTGGACATCTGTTGGGGCTATAACAACATGCACATCAAGGAAGGTGACGAGTGGAAGGGAGCATTTTGGACTAATCGTGAACTCTTTGAACCTCTAGTGATGTTCTTTGGTCTCACTAACAGCCCTTACCTTTTAGACAATGATGAACAACATCTTCTGTGACCTCATTGCAGAAGGTGTTGTCTGTGTGTACCTCGAAAATATCCTCATCTATACCAAGACACTTGAGAAGCATCAATGGATCACGTGCATCATGCTGGAACACCTTCGCCAACACCAACTCTACCTCAAGCCTGAGAAGTGCGAGTTTGAGCAGACCAAGGTTGAGTACCTTGGGCTGATCATCTTGCATGGAACAGCAGAGATGGACCTGGTGAAGTGGCTGGTGTAGCGGAGTGGCCAGAGCCCAAGAACAAGAAGGAAGTGCAAGCCTTTCTGGGCTTCACAAACTTCTACCCAGAGGTTCATTCAGGACTTCTCATACCATGCGCACCCTCTCTTTGACCTCGCAGTCAAGGACATAAGTGAGCCTTGCAGCAAGCCACCTTTGATGCCCTCAAGTCTGCCATTACCTTCAAGCCAGTCCTTCTCTTGCCTGACAATGACTCTCTGTTCCACACCAAAGCTGACAGCTCCAATTTTGCGACAGATGTGGTTC
>JAGGAX010025204.1:0-14399 GCA_017657335.1 Termitomyces titanicus | reverse complement strand
TAGCCCACAGTACGAGAGTCCAGGTAGTAGTTAAGTAGTTAAGGCTTTTTTGAGTTCAAAATATGTAACACGAGCGTGCTTAAACAAGCAAGGTCTTGTCACACTTAGAGTCTCACGAAAGAACTGGTGTAAGTCCTAAGATTTGCGAAAGCTAGTCTACTGACACACAGGTCCAGGTATTTAATACTACGGGCAGTCACGGAACAATACAAGCTAAGGGTCAAGATAATATGTCGGTTTTTGGGTAGCGTAGGGTATGGATAGTTACTAGACGTGACAATAGTAGGTCCAGGTCACGTATTCGCTACATCATTCCTCGGGTTTGCTGTTTGATATATATTGTATATCGCTCAATGGCTTGAATTTTTTTTTCCTTAGACTATTTTACAACGATATGTAGTTTCTCGACCAAGATAAACCTTCGAAGGGTGCTAAATTACCTATCGTCTGTCCACTTGCCTGCCCATGAGATATCGATGCCCCAACCCTGGAAGTTAACACTTTCAAACGTCAATCACAAGTGTCTTTGTACTCGTCGTGGATGGGACCTTTATCACACAATGACTGACCAGGGCTCCCAGGAAAGTTAATGACGTTATTCTTCTATCGTGCATTGCTTAAATCATGTATTTCCCCTTCAGCAGGTCTTGCTTACAGTTACGAACGCGTTCAAGGCACTATGCTGCGAATCAAAATACAGCAGGAACAGTCTATACCCAGAATACGTCAGTCTTCCTCGTTGGCTTGATGCAAACAGGTTTTTCTATCTATTGAAGCGTTTTTCTAACTTCCAATCATGATCATACAATTTCTGGAAGATTATTAGCACATTTACTTGTCAGTAATAACAATTGTCACGGTGTACAGTAAAAAGCTCGATCATCTATAAGTATATGATACCCTCCTTGAGGACGCACACGGAATTGGAAGCAAAAAGGAGACCCCCAGATCCGCCTTTTTCAAGCCGTCAATGTCAACCACGGAGCCGATTATAAGACAATTAAGTGTCACCCCCTAGGCCTTATCCTTTCTATGACTCAAAACAAGCCAAGGCAAGATGACAGAATGGCTCCGGACGCATCGTTGTGCCGAGTCACTTCGGGTATAGAAACCACCATCTGGGCTGGTTTCCATCTGGGCTCACCCCTATAAAATCTCGCAAATACTTTGCAGGCGCTATTTTGAACCTGTTCACGCCTAAACAATGGCCTGCATGCTCCCCTATACTCACGTTGTGTTATTAGCTTTGGTCTTCAGCGTTAAAGCTGGTCCAGCCTCTTCTACGCCAGTGGTTGACTTCGGTTACGCAAAGTATGAAGGCACATTCAACGAGACCCTTCGGATAACGCGATTTCTAGGAATTCGTTATGCTGCTCCACCGACCGGTCAGCTTCTCTGATGGACTCAACTCTTATATAAAACTGAAAGAGTATATTTTACCAAGGCACTCTACGATGGCAGCCTCCTCAAATTCCATCTACCACTTCAGGCGTACAGAAAGCGAATATCGATCCACTTTCATGTATGGTTGCCGGTGGGGGAAATCAAACAAGTTCTCCTTTCACCAACAACCTTAGAAAAAGGAATGAAGTTTCCCAATCCGAAGATTGCCTGTTTTTGAAGTTACTCTTACGCATTTTACTCTCTTTAAATCTTCTAATGAGTGGTTTCTAGTGTGTATACCCCCGGTAACTTATCTTTCACAGAAAGTTTTCCAGTTGTGGTCTGGATACATGGGTATGATGTTGTTTTCCTGGTCAACGAAGTGTGACTGTCAACTGAAGGACTTATAGCGGTGGATATGTACTAGGAAGTGCTTATGGCTTTGAAGGCAGTGACCTGATCAGCGAAGCGAATGGTGGTGTGGTTACTGTCATGATCCAGTACCGCCTTGGTCTTTTTGGATTTCTTCCTGGGAAAGAAGTCAAGAAGCATGGTGCGCTGAATGCTGGGCTATGTAAGACACTTTCCTGGGTCCCAATTTCGCGTTCTGACCCAACCAAGTGGACCAACAATTTGCTCTTCGGTGGGTGCAGAAGCACGTGTGCTTATTGTCCCTTCTGTCTATTGCGTTTGCTGACAGTGATCCAGATTCACAAATTTAATGGCGATCCTGATCGCGTTACAATTTGGGGAGAGTCAGCTGGTAAGAATAAAACTTCTCCAAGTAATAGTACAAGCAATAGTACAAGCAAGACTGGCAATTCATTTACATATATGTCCGGTTAAGGAGCCGGTTCTGTGCTGCAGCATGTTGTGGCTAATGGTGGAAAGACATCGCCGCCTCTATTTCGTGCAGGAATATCAAGCTCGATGTTCCTACCATCCCAATACAGCTACGGTGACCGTATCCCCGAGGTAAGTTGACGAGCACTTCATGCTTATCTTCCTTAACCGCAACTCCTAGTTCTTGTATAGCGAAGTCGTCTCCTAGTCAAAGTAGGTTAACTTAGTATGTATTGACCTTGTGCTGACCCAAATTGAAGCTGTTCATCTGCTTTGCACACATTAAATTGTCTCAGAAAAGTCGATCTAGGAACGCTCGAAGCTATTAATGTGAACATTGACAGTAGTGGTCTTTCTGGGACTGTCTTATGGGTCCCGGTCATTGACGGAGAATTCATACAACAAAGGCCTACCAAAGCTTTGAAGCAGACTAAGATCAATGGCGTGCGTTCACAAAAAATAATTCCCGACTCGACCTGATGAACACTGCCAAGGACATCATTTTGTCTGTTACCAATACTCTTGAAGGGACTATTTTTATAGACCCTAAGACCCCTACCAACGTCGACGTGGCAAATTACGTAGCGCAGCTCTTTCCTAATCTCAACGCAAAGCAAATCGCGGCGACTGTAGCACAATACAAAGGCCTCGGGTCGCCTCTCTTCCAAGTAGCCGCAATTATGGGCGAATGTACAACAGTTTCCCTCAGGGTTTTGATTAGGATTGATTGGCCGATTCTTTAGCCATCTTCATATGCCCAAGTTACTTCCTGCTTCGCGCATTTGATGATCGTGGTTACAAGGCAAGTCTCCGATAATCACTTCGTTCCATTTTGAATTGACATAGATTCTTCCAGTCTGAATTAGCGATTCCTCCAGCTCATCATGGTGATGACCTAGGATATTACTTCCCTACATATGTGTCAATCATTGGGTCAGATTTGTAAGAAAATATCCTACGAAGCTCTTTTTTGTGATTGAAGCCACCTGCAGAATACAACCTCCTCATTTTAAAAACCCTGCTTACATCAAGGCTTTCTCGCAATCCTTCATGGACTTTGTGAAATCATCAAACCCAAACAATAAGTCGTCTTCGACAATTACTCCCAGTTGGGGAACATGGAAGGGCAAGACAGAGATGCTGTTCGGCAAAACTGAATGCGGTCAGCCAGATGTTCGGGAAATTACAACATCCGATGCCTTGTTAAAACGATGCGAGTAAGTTCTTGATACTCTTTCAGTGGCACTTGGAAATTAAAGCTTGATTAGTTTCTGGCAGAGTGTCAGTTCTGCAACAAGCCAGTGACAGTTTCATATGAGGATTGCCACTCACACAATATATATACATCACTTACGATCATTGTATAGAGGCTGATTACTTACCGGCGATTACTTTTTTTCCGCTCTAAGCCCTGTTAATTACGTAGAAATCTGACTCTCGGGAATTTTCAGCTTCCTATTACCTAGCCATTTGGCGAAGCAACCTCATTTGTTAAAGTGAGCATCTAAAACCAGTTATACTTTGGAAACAAACTGCGTAAAATCTTGACTCGCTCACTTATGTATGCGAAGGCGAATCAGGTCCGGATTCCGCGGAGTCCGAATTATGTAACCTGGTTAGATATATATACGAGTGCGTCCGTCTGCGTCCGTGCGAAGGCGGTTTTGTTTCCAGAATCCTAGTAACTGGTTTTGAACACTTCTTTACGTCACATCCAAACCGAACGTTGTACGAAATTGAACATCCAGAGCTTTTAAGCTAGGGAATTCGATTTCCGTGACATGTAGGATAAGTATGTCCTGAAAATCCTACGTACTACCCGCAGCTGGAGTTAATTGTCGTAACGTTGGAGGTGAGTTTTCCAAACTTATCAGTCTAACACCGGAAGATCATGTACGACGCAGCAGCTTGAGTCTTTTGTCAAGGTGCTGCATATAACATTATCTCAGGCTGAACGAATTACCGCATCGACTCATCATCTCTCACATGTGCACCAAGTAGGAAAAAGAGCCCCTATTGAGTCTGCGTCGGTCATCATATCCCCAAATAACCACTTTTCTTGAGATCTGAGGTCATACTTGGGGTATTTCGAGGTAAACGAAACTCAGGTGACGAGCCGGCAGGAGGTTTCTCGGAATTGAACATGTACCTACAAGCACCCGCACATGCTATAAATTTGTCGTCGATTAGAAACCCCTAAAAAGAGTCATGGCGTCCCTCCTACGCTGTTCTTGTGCTATTCTGACTTTATTGACTTGGAATGTTGCGGCCAAACCAGTGACCTCGGCTCCAGTAGTTGATCTTGGTTATGCCAAGTATGCTGGGTCTTTCAACGCGACCCGAGAGACGACCCAATTCCTCGGAATGCGTTACGCTGCCCCGCCCACTGGTCAGTACGGGGGTAGATCTAATCTCAAAATAGAAACTTATTTTCTGAAGGTACTTTACGGTGGCAACCGCCTCATCCCCCAGCTACAACGCCTGGCATACAGGTAGCTGACACCGAGCCATCCGTATGCTTCTTTGCCGGGCAAGGAAACCAACCAGCTTCCCCTTTCCGGGACAACAAGAGTCATACAAAACGGGACTTATCTTTCACAGAAGATTGTCTCTTTTTGAAGTGAGTTTCATCCATCTTCCTCGCCGTTTTTTTTCTGAACCTTACCAGTGTCTATCTCCCCGGGCAAATCTCGTCTACTGAAAAGTTCCCAGTCGTTGTCTGGATTCATGGGTACGTTATTTTATTTTGGACCAAGGGTGCTCGGCTCAATAGTTGTGCAGCGGTGGTTATATGTCAGGAAGCGCATCGGGCTTCAACGGTGCTGATTTCTATGACGGAAACGCTCTTATCAGCGAAGCTAATGGCGACGTTGTTGTTGTTGTGATTCAATACCGACTTGGTCTCTTTGGTTTCTTGGCTGGCAAAGAAGTTCAGAAGAATGGTGCCTTGAATGTAGGACTGTGTAAGGCGAATTGTTATAAGTTTTGCACACACTGAGACTTCTAACAGTGGACCAGCAATTCGCTCTTCAATGGGTGCAAAAGAATGTTCGTAAATACATCACCACCTACCATGTTCGTTAACTTAGAAGAGACGATGTAGATTCACAAATTCAATGGTGACCCTACTCGTGTCACGATTTGGGGCCAGTCCGCAGGTATGTGCAATTCTTGCACAAGAAAAAGGTCGTTAGTCCATCGTTCTCCCTCTAGGTGCCGGATCGGTCATGCAGCATGTCGTAGCGAATAGTGGAAAGACTTCGCCTCCCCTCTTCCGAGCAGCCATCACAAGTTCTTCCTTCCTGCCTTCCCAATATGAATACGATGACCGTATTCCCGAGGTCCGTTGACACGTTTAATCACGTTCCAAACACATGATGAACAACGTCTTTATAGACTTTGTATAGCGAGGTCGTTGCCCAGACAAAGTAAGTTTCGAGTCATATTATAGTAGATGTCTGGTATTAACCTCAAATTGAGTTGTTCGGCTGCGTCGAATACGCTTGGATGTCTCAGAAGTGTCGATGCACTGACTCTCGAGACGGCTAATGGGAATGTAGGGAACAGCGGATTCTTCGGAGTTTTTTTGTTCGTGCCTGTCATCGATGGCGAATTGATAAAGGAAAGGGTTACCGATGCTTTGAAAAAGAAAAAGATCAATGGTGTACGTCCTCATCTTTTACGCAAGGTCTGGCCAATGATGCATATCACGTATATAGGATATTGTATTAGCTGCCACAAACACTTTCGAAGGTACCCTCTTCATCGATCCAAACACCCCTGTGGACGTAGATGTGGCGAATTACGTTGCGCAACTTTTCCCCAATTACAGTGACAAGCAAATCTCAGCGGCGGAAGTACTCTATAAGGACCTTGGCACTCCTCTATTTCAAGTCACAGCAATAATGGGCGAAGGTAAGGTCAAAGTTGGGCTTGGATATCACAAACTGTACGATATTGAGCACTGTTTAGCCATTTTCATCTGCCCTACTTATTTCATGCTGGAGGCCTTTGGTGGTCGTGGCTACAAGGTTAGTAAACCCGCTCAAGGGAAAGTTGAGAACTGATGTAATCTGGATTGTACAAAGACTGAATTCGCCATTCCACCCGGTGGTCATGGAAACGATGTGGCATATTATTACCCAACGTATCGGCAGTTTTCCTCACCTGGCGCTCATCTGAATTGATCTCAACTGCTATAGGAACGGTCCGCCGCTCTTCAACAATGCTGACTTCATCAAGGCCTTTTCACACTCTTTCCTGGACTTTGCGGTGTCGCTGAATCCCAACCACAAGTCATCCCCAACGATCACCCCGAATTGGGAGCTATGGGAGGGGGGAAACGAAATGTTGTTCAATATGACTGAGAGTGGCCTGCCAGACGTTCGTACGATTAAAACATCCAGTGCGCTGCTGGAACGATGCGAGTGAGTTTATTTGATGTTCTCTGAATGATGAGCGAGAACCGATGATCCTTCATAGGTTCTGGAAGGGTAACAGTGCCGCGTCAGCTCAGTGATCATAATAGATTGAAAGTCAATGGTCTGGTCTAGGGGTATAAACCCTTCGAAAATGGATTCCGTTGCCTATATACTTTGCTCGTTTACTCGTCATTGAGAGAAACAATGGGATGACATCGCCAACTTTGAACTCAACTGTGAAATTCTCAAAAGTTGGCCTGATGATTTGTACCGAGGGTCAGAGGCATTCACGTCCAAAGTCCGAGACGTCCCGTCATAGGTTTCTTTCAAAAGCTGGAAGAAAAGTTGAGCACGGAATGCGACCACCCATTGTCCGGAGATTCAGAAAGATACATAGTGGATACGCGACCTCTGTGTCGAAAAATAGTTTTGTGTGTGCCTTCTTGGCTCAGTTGGCTAGAGCGCAGGTCTCATAGAAATATGACGCAACTATTGTTACGTAATCCTGAGGTCGCAAGTTCGAGCCTTGCAGAGGGCATTGGTGAAATTTTATTCCTGATTTCACCCAGATGCCCATTGATTTTCAATTAATATTTCCATTTCATGGTTCAACTTGACAGCATGGGTAGAAGTAACTAAACAACACATCTAGCATATCTACGGTCTTAAGTCCAGCACAACAATAACCTTCCATCACCAGTAACACAATTTAAAAGTACAAAAACTAGGACAATACAATAAAGGAAGCCTATACAATTGAGTACGGCAATGAGATTCTATGCAGAGTGAGTAATGAGTAAGAGAAACATGAATCATCTATATGCGATGTCTGAATTTGGAGAAAGCGAGGAGTCGCATGCTAGGTGTTGTGATTATGCTGGACCAAGCCCAACAATGTCCATCCATCCGGTCCGATTAAATGAGAAAACAATGTGTTGGTGGGTCCTGATCTAAATGTCACTTGATACCACTCAATGAGACGAAGGCATGACAAAAAAAATTTGGTCAGCGCATTTCATGGGCTAGCCTTTCCTTTTCTTTCTTGCGTCTACGTTTATCCTCCTCATGGCGGCGTTCTTCTTCCAACGCCAATTGGTCTTCCTTCTTCGCGAGGCGAGCGCTAGGAACAGACAAAGGTCAAAAAACTGACAAGCTGAGTTGAAGATGACTATAAATGGGATACCTCTGCAGCTCTTCTCTCTCGACATCGGATGCAGCTGCCTCCATGTCGTCGTCATCACTAAAGACGTCCCGATTGACATATTTCTCCCTGTTTTTACCAAACATTTCCCAGATAGCGTTGCTATATCCCGAACCGGCCTGCCTTCGGGAAGGTGGTGGGTAATCCGAATCCGAATCTTCGGATAGACTGGGAGAACGCGGACGTTTCTTCCCAACGGAGGTGGATGATTTAGCACCTCCAGCGCCATTTAAGGCTTTGGACGAATTCACAGAATTCGACTTCGTTGATAAGGTACTGGGTCTGGAGCTCGTAGAAGAAAACTTGACGTTTGAAGAAGACGCTTTTGTCGCAGCGGTCTTTGACGAAGAGGATTTGAGAGGTGGGACAGGTTTCTTTGATGACGCAGGTGGTTGAGGAGTGACGCTGCGGCCTTCTGAAAGATATGGAAAGATAAATCACGTAAGTACGAAATGGAAACTCTCGAGTAAACTCACGAGAGGAAGGTGTATTGGCGCCAGAAGGAGCAGTCGAAGTGGATGTCACCTTTTTCGTTTCCTTCTTGTCCGAAAACCAGTTGTCAAAGCCGCGCGCCTGATCCCCTTCGAGAGTTTTGCCTTCTCGTAATTTGGCACGATCCTGCATGATTTCATCAATAGTACGAGTATCACGCTTGACTGTGTTAAGCTTGGTCAAGGTATTGGGCATTGCAGTTAGTCGCTCTCTAACGGACTTCATCGAGGGAGAAGAATCGGAGGCCGTTTGTGACCCTGTCATTACATCGACAGCACCGCCGGGTAAGCGTTTGCCAGCCTTGGAATGGAATGCCGTAGAGCGTTTGGTAGGATGGAAGAGCCTTCGCATCTCCTGCTGTTGCTTTCTCTGGCGTTTCTCTTCCCTAGTTAGAAACTCGGGGGCCGAAGAATCGTCATCGTCATCGGCTGGCAACCGTCTTCTTCGGACTTCCTCCCGTGTTCGGGCTTGTGAAGCTGAAGAAGGCCATTTCATAACAGAGTCATCAGAGAGTGCTTTGGCCTTTTTGGGGCCATGCTGGTAAGAATTACGCTCCATTTCTGCTCGCTTCTGGCGCTCTGCCTCAATAGCGGCTTGCTCTTGTTCTCGTTTCAACTGACGCTCCTTCTGTCTCTTCTCTTCTTCAAAAATCATCATTCGACGTTTCCTCGCTAGCTCTTGGTCCTTTCTGTCCTGTTCCTCCGCCTTTTTTCGCTTCAGCTCCTCCCTGTGATTGCGCTCGGCGAGGGCGACCTGAACGTCCTTATCCGCCAGCCTAGTTTGCCTCTGGCTCATAGCCATGAGAGCTTGGAAAGACGTCATGATGGATAGACTAGCGAAGAGAAAGAAAGCAAGATAAGCAGAAACAATTGACCAGCAAAGTAGAGAACAAGGGAGGCGTGGCAAGGCCACCAAGGGCTTTGCAAAGTTTGGCCGTGTTTGGCGAGTCATCCCCTCGTCATTGTCAGGGTAAGTAAGGGTACGTCGTGTGATTATTTGTGACTCGCGGACGTGGGTTATATACAGTGGACTCTGCAGTGACTCTGAGGCTATATGCTCTATCAACTCAGAACTGTCTATCAAATTTCAACGAGTCCATAACTTCCGAGGAAGTAACGAAGCGAAGTACATCGCAACACACGCGACCACGGTCAGAACGTAATATACGAGATAATCACTCCAGTAGTTCTTTTCAATAGAGAGGGAGAATAGAGAGTTTGTCGCTGCAGGACCAATTGCTCTCACCACACTCACAGTCATCTATAGTTCGGGTCAACAATGAGCATAATTTTGCTCAAATACAATACTCGACGCACCTGAGTCAAGCCGTTCGTCGCACCGATAGATGCACGGTTAGGGGATGCCGCCGCAATATATATGAAGATGGCTCCTGCGGAGCAAGTAGTCAGTATAAATCATACTACACTCCTTTGCCCTCACCAAACGAAAGACCCATCCCAATGGAGATTAGGTTCTGGAAAGCAACAACTACCCAGACAAATGTAGTCACACCCTGAGACTTAGCCATTGCATTGATGATAGGGAACGCAATAAAGCACGGGAAGGCACATGCCATTCCTGCGACAAACGTCTTTTTGGAGCCGAATCGGTCGTGAATCCTCGCAAAGAAGAATACTTGGAAGACTCCATTACAGATCCCATATGCGGCAAGGATTTTACCGATGACGGGTGGAGTCATACCGAGGCCCCCAAGAGCGATAGGAGTTGATAAAAACAGAGGCTGTATTGCTCGGAATGCTATATCCACCAGCGACAAACCAGCATAATTGCCAGCTGCAAGTAGGACCGGAGGAGTGAACAGGTCACGCAGTGGAAGCGGTCTGTCCTCGTCACTCACGTCCGAATCTTGAAGGGTTGGCGATTCCTGTGATCCGATGACACCTTTCGTAGGCAATTTAACCTCATCTTTGCCAAGTCTGAATAGTTGCGATATCGAGACAGGAGACTTAAGGGTTTCCTTGAGAAAGAGGAACGTGATGAGCCATGTTAGCGCCGTATATGTTGCTGGGACCGCGCAAGGCAGGAAATAAGGATGCTGTTTGAGGAAGTCGTTATTGCCGAACAGTTCGGGGAATCGTTCAGCAGGTCGTGAAAGAGAACCGCCGATGATGGGGCCAAGCTGTATAGTCGTCAACAATAGCACCAGACACTGATGACCATCGGAGTCTTACGGTTCCACCCGTGGACCAGGCGATAGGCTGGTAAGCATATGCCTAGAGAAAGAGTCAGTTGTGAATATGTTGACGAACAAGTACGACCCACCAATGCGATGTTCGTCGAGTCTGTTAACTCTACCACTATACTGGGTCCAGTGAGCCCAAGGTTTATTTCTGACAGAACCTATATGATTACCTTTTCATTACACCAATATTTCCATCTGGCAGGGTCTAGGTTGAGAAAGCTACGGAGATAACAAGACGTTGTACATACTTAAAGCACCATTGAGACACCGACTGAATGAGGTCAATCAGAGAATTCGGTCTCGGAGAAATAATGTGGGACGAACCTCAAGACCAGACCCCAAAATGTACTTGAAAGCCCGAAACAATACATCGAAATAGACAGTCCGAGGAGACCAATAAGGAGGACCGGCTTGCGGCCAATAAAGTCTGACATCCGACTCCAATGGAGAACTGTAAAAGCTTGTGTCAAGAAAAATAAGGATTGCTGTACGCTGAATCAGGTAGATGAGTTGAGCTTCAGTGTCGATGGAACAGACCATGAGCCCAACATAATATCCAACTTTAGTTTCATTTCCATTCGTGATACCGATGTCTCGTATAAGCTGCAGAAATCGTCAACAAAAATTTTTGAACACACGAAGCTGAACACACCTGAGGTGCGAATGGGTATATAACCTGGGACGTCAACGGTTCTGTAAGCTGAAGAAACATAACAATCGTGAACTGTCCCCATGGGATCGGAGTCCTTTTTTTTTGCTGCTCTTGGAGCAGAGGAGTCTCTTCGTCGGCGTGCTGGGTCATGATAGCTCAAGAACCATCATCCTGCCACGGGTGCTTCGCGCCTTATATGATAAATAGCGCGTATCCGGGTCGCCTACGGGATATGGCGTCATATAGAAAAACTGATATTCTGCACGAATTACTAATCTATCGCATCGGAAATTTTGTGGGGTCGGGACTCGGTACAGATTTCCGAGGGCTATTTGAGGCGACCTTAGGGGGTAAAGGCGGCCAGTGATCGATATAGAGAGCACGTCCATGCGAAAAAGCGCATGGGACTCAACCAGACGACGCCAAGGCTAGCGATCGGGCGGAACATGAAGATCAAGAGACCAGATAACCAAGTTCAGAATTTTGGAGACGAAATGATAAGGAAAGTTGGTAAATATACATATCATCATGAAGGGGTGTATTATACTGACGTGGTCCCAAATCGGAACGATCAGTTGACATCGTGGAAACAAATCGTGGGCAGACTTTGGGGCCAAATAACGACTCAAGGCTTCGCCGGCCAAGGCTTCAGGAGGAGAAAGGCACTTTCAACATTGAACAGGCTATTGATGTTAATCTCGACATAATAGCTAGCGATGTTGCATATGTCTTCATGAACGAGTCCGCCAAGTTCATGGGTGTTCGCGCACTGCTACTTAATTTCCATGGAAAGCAGAATGCGAGTCGGTCTGACGTGTGAAGGCAAATGTTCAAAGTCCTCGATTCTGATTAGGCCCAGGGTCTCCCTTCACGTTTCTGGACGGGATGAAGGCAATCTTTGACAGAGAACCTGCACTACTTACCACCATTCATCGAGTAAAGACAGAGTTCAACGCGACACTGACCTCAAATAGAAATAATCTTACCCTGAAAGGCTACTGACCAACGTTAACATCATCTCGGGCCGAGCCTGTTGAATCTTGAGGTTCTTGCCTAAAAGGCCGGGTGATCCCTCAACTGAGTACAAGAAGAAAATTGTAGTCAGTCTTCAGTAGATACATCTGGTATGTCGGAGAGCAGCGAAGCTGAAATCATGGTACCGCCCAGGATGAAGACCAACAGGTAATAAACCAGATATCCACCCATATAGCGATGCTCGATGGACAATGCAAACAAGGAATTAAAGATCGCAGGCCCGACGGCTCTCATAAAACTAATCGTCATCTAAAAACGTGTCGGTATCTGGCATATTGCTCGCTTTTGGGACACACCTGACAGAGGCCATTTGTCGCGCCAAGCGAAGCTCTATTTGGAGTAGATGCCTGTATCAAGACCAGTGCAGCACCTATGAAAGATCTGCTTAGGTCGTACATTTACGCGAGGAGAAGAAGTGTTGTCATACCGAATGAAAACGAGATGCCTTGGTTAAAGAAGATTTGTAGGACAATAATAGACCAGAGAGATAGCCCAAACCCCTGGGCTGTCGCCACGTAATTCATTATGGGAAAGGCAAGAATCACGGGCATAACCCTATCACGAAAGTTCTTTTTGATCCCAGGTATTTATGGATCTCTGAAAAGAACAACATTTGAATTAAACCAGTCAGCAACCCGTTTGCAGATAACGCTTTTCCAATCGAGAATGGACCGAAGCCAAGGCCACCCAGCGGGATAGGTGTCGAAAAAATGACAGGTTGAAGGGTACGCAAAGCGATCTCTATGAGCGCGAGTAGACCATAATTGGTGGCTATGATCAACACTCTGCGAGTAAGGAGTTCCTGTACAGATTTCGGCCCTTCGGATTCGGGCATCAGGGGCTGAGCCAACTCTTGGGACTCCTCAACCGTCATTGGAGCGGTATTTGAAGAGTGACATCTAGTACACAAAGAGCCAAGGGATTTCGGTGTCTTCACGGTTTCTCGTAAAGCCAAGTAAACGATGATCCAGCAAAGGGCTGAAACAACAGCGGGGACTATACAGGGCAAGAGATAAGGATATGTTCTCCAAAAATCGCTCCCAAAGACCTCAGGGAAGCGCTTAGCTGGATGAGATAGAAGGCCTCCTATAAGTGGGCCAATCTGGAAAGACAGATGTGAGGATCACAATGACATGATATGTAGAAGGTTCCCCACAATGGCTCCAATAGCCCATGTGACTGGCACAAAGGCAACCATCTAAACAGAGAAGAAGCGTTAGTAGATATGTATACGTACAAAAAAAAAATCAGGAACTACCTGTGCCAAATTCGTGCCATCCGACAATTCGGCTATCGTGCTGGCCAGAAGTGAGCAGGTCAGTCAATATGAACACTAAATCTATCTACCCTTTGATGACTCCGACGTTTGCATCTGACTCGGATGTTTACAGTCCAATTCGAGTAGACAAGCTGTCATGCTGAAGAAATACTCACTTAAAACGCTGTAAAGAGCGCGGCTAGAGATGACAATATCAATGAGACCTACTGGGGTTGGAGAGAGAAGCTGAAGGAATAGACCTTGTAACAAGGCCCCAGAAAGTTCGTGAGAACCCAAAGCAGAGCATGGACAAAGATACGCCGAGCAATCCAGTCAGAAGTACGGGTTTCCGACCAATATGATCTGAGATTCGACTCCAGTGGAAGACCGTTATAACTTGTACCATATAGAAGACCAGATGCTGTTCATCGCAGGTATATCAACAACTCTTGCATTTCATGTCGTGTTTGGACCCACCAGAATTCCAATATAGTATCCAACCTGGACGTCGTTTCCATGTGTAATTCCAATATCACGGATGAGCTGGATTTTCATTAACGATTCAAAGACTTGCTCAGCTTTGGCTGTTAAGACTGACCTGTGGTGCAAAGGGGGCAATGACCTGAAGGCTTAGAGGTTCTATAAATTGAATCCACAATGTAATAGAAAATTGAGACCAAGGTATGGGCGACCTTGCGGAAGATGGGGTTCCGAGCAACGGAGTTTCCTCAGGAATTGGCATAGGAGAAAGATGTGCACGTAGCAACTTGAATTGGATCCTTAAGCTTGTTGAATCTGTGTAATGCTCTCGAGTTTTCGAATCAAGCTTCATGCATCATGCATCATGGTCATGTTTAAAAAGTTCACTTAAGCTTGGGTTGGGAACGTTGCCTTCGAGCGCTTATCGATTA
>JAGGAX010025203.1:0-14460 GCA_017657335.1 Termitomyces titanicus | reverse complement strand
TCTGAGGATATTCTATCCTGCAGACCGCCTTATATACTACATCGCTGGTAACTAATGACTAACACTATATGACTCAACGGCCCATGGTATGTAAAGGAGTATGACTAACAATAATTGATGATGAGTAAGAGTCCTGTCATATGACTCGCCAAGGCAACTAATACTAGACGAAAGGGGAATAGGAATGATCAGGCAGTCGGTCAGGTGGCTAGATATATGCCTACACATCGGACTAAGCCCGGAATAGAGTCGGACTCTCGGCAAACCAAGTAGTCCCCTTACAGTTACCATTTATCAATAGTAGACATCATGATGGAACACACCTATTGGCTGAGGCTCTATGTCTGAAGCATTATTTTTGGGGTGGTCTCCTTATGAGGAGCCTCTATCAATGAGTCCTTAATGAGATTACATGGCATTTTGGATTAGTTCATGAGATTCTGAGCCTAAGTTCAGTGTGTAACTTACCTGTACTTTGCAACAAGTCAAAGCGCTCAAAAAACACTGCATTCTGACATGCAGTAGCTTGTCTCTTCAAACACACCTGCCTATGTTTCCCAATTCTCTGGCTTTTGCAAGTCTTTCTGCAAGTCTCACACCATGTGTGGCTATATGGAGTTGGAGGCTGGAATATCCATATGGTTCAGATGGTATAAGAGTTGTCCTTAGTGTAGTATCTCTCTGATTCAGACTCTCAACAATGCAATGTGACAATAATAATTAATCATAAATAAATAGATAATACAGCCAGCTTTGATCAGCCTGAGGGCCTATCTAATTAAGTCCAATTAAGAAGGCCTGACAATCTCATTTGACTTGATTTCGTTCTCTAGGTATGTTGGCACACATGTTGGCAGATACACATAATATATATTTTGTTCTCTAGTCTAGCAGACGTGCTGCATTGCGACTTGCAGTCAGCAGCCTAACAGATAGTATATTGACATATAAGAAAAGGATCTGCTCATTTTGTACTTTGTTTAGGCTGATGATCCCAGAGGCTGACTTCTACCAAGTAACGAGTAGCGGGAATTGCAGTGTCAGCCACCCTGGGAACTTCTATATAAGTAAACAATTTGTCATGCCATCTGGAATGAAAGACAAATGTTAGAACAGTAATACCAGTTCATGCACCTAAGGCAGGACACTCCATGCTTCTTGATGGCACTTTAGGGGGGTTATTTATGTTGACAGTAAGTACCCTAAGCACCTACCAGTCAAGAGGTTGATGCTTCTTTTTCCAAAAATAGAACCCCTCAGATTCACCAATACTGCACAACTGTACCTCTTGACCTCCTTTCCAGACCTCTAAACTGCTTGACCTCCAAACCACCAATACATGAACCAGTCTACTAGATCCAACTTGATCAACTTTTACTTTTAGTAATACCTCTACATCATCCTCAGTGATGAGTTTGGAAATGCCCGGCACACTCTTCTATCATTGTCAACAATGGCGAGCATGTTCCCTACCACAGAGCACTTTCAGACTTTGTAAAGTAGGCTTTATATAACATCTTCTTATTCCTATGCACAAACTCTATATCAGTGGATTGTTTGCCAGGCATTTTGAGCCCTTTTTTTTTTTATTTTTCTGACTCAAACCAAAATATTTCCCGATGACCACACCCTCCTACGTTTCCACAGGACAATCTCTCATTGCCATAGATAGGGGAAAATAATAGGGAATCAGAGGTGCCAATCAGGTACATACATTTGTGATACTATCTTGAAATCCTCGACTCAATCACCCATTCATATGACAACATTTCATCATCACACATTGTACATTGATATTCAGGCCTGGTACTGAAGCTAAAGGGTGCAGGCAGTGCGCATGGCTCAATTTCTGAACCGGAGTACTCCTTTCCTTGTGTGAGTACACATCCCACTTGTTTAGTGTAACTTGCTATGATACATCCAGCGCTCAAGTACTCATGCACGCACCAAGAACCAGTACCAACCATCATCCAACACCCTCATACACACTGCCTTGGGCACCACCATGCACAGATCTCTTATGATCTCTTCCCTTGCAATTGTACATACGTCTGCACATACACACAATAATTTCCTCAGTAGTCAAGCATTGCCAGCACTCTCTCTGTTCAAGTTTCATGCAAGCCCAAATGGTTCTGTACAGGCAGGTATGAGTATTTATCATGTGTTGGGCTTTGTGAAGGGTAATGGCACTTGTTCTATGTGGCTGACCGCTATGCAAACATGGCGCCCACTAACGCTGGTACAATGACATGTTTAACTTGTATTGCATTCATAACATATTCACAACATGACATCTGTATGAGTGTCTTGATTCTTGGCTTAAATACGTAGGTGTATCATATCCAAGATTTGAGGATATATTGATGCATAATCAGAAGTTTTGACTTTTTGCATTGGTGAAGTATTTTATAGGCATCATTGTGTTAAATCTTTAAGATTTTTGAATAGAAATAATGTATAATAATGTCTGAACCACCATCTAATCCTTTATCAAGGAAAGATGAGATGGGATGACAGTGGGATGTGAGATGGTAGTATAAGCTATAGAAAGCGTTCATGCTTGAAGCATCTTACCTTTTACACTTTTGTCTTACCTTTTTAACAGAGCCTCTTTTCTGCAATACTACTGCATACTACCCTTCAATCAGCCTCAAGATGCCTCATATTTCATTTTGTAGGTATTCTGTGGGCCCTAGTATATCCAATGAAATTCCTATGTTCTTCATGGCATCGGATATCCACCAGGCCGGCGGTTTAATCTCACTGTCATATCTTGAACTCTCTTCCTACCATCATTGTTGGCCCCATTGGCATTGTTCAATGTATCCTTAATTAACTAGAAAACTCTCAGGATTGCTCCTCTGATTGGTATGTGACATATTTCCTTATGAATTACAAATATATTCCTTTTTCTTGTCTCAGTTGATCCTGTCTCGATTTGCCCTAGATTAGTATTATACTGTCATTTCACAGTACCAGGTTGGAAAATTGCAAACATACATATTCTCACTTGGTGACTGGCGCAGCCAGTCGCAAACATCATCATGTTCCCAACAATATTCATGTCAAGTGACTTACTGGAATTTGGTTAGTGGGAGCTAGCTATGGGCCAGGGAAGGAGACAAACCACTATCTTTGTGACCCCTGAGCATGAGTTGCAGTGTCCTGTCCTGGATATCCCAAACCCTCACAGTCTGATCTCATGAGCCAGAGATAACCCAATGATTATCATACAACACCAACACGGAGAGAACAGAATCCTGTGGCGTAAAACTCACAATGATTATCATAACCCAAAGTCACATATAGCACGTACAAACCTCATGGCCCATAATGAAGCTCCACAGGTACAAAATAAGTGGTGTCTCTAAGGCATGTGCATTGCCTTCCCTTACAAGCCAACCAAGAGTCCAATATGTGAGTGTCCAGGGCTGATCAGAGCTCTCACTAAACAGCCCCTTTCTATCTGGTGTGAACGCAACAATATCTATGCCATCATTGTGATCCAAGCACTCTCTCAAACCGCCTGTCACAACATTCCATATCCTAACCTTTTTATCAAGCAAGCTCAATGCTACAAGCCAACCATTCAGATAAATAGCAACGGAAATCTTGTCATTGTATTTGATAGACATCTAGCATGTATTATTGGATTTATTCAATGGTTTTGCCAATGTTGGGAGGTCAGCCGGCTGGTTGGTTGGTTGGTTGGTCAGTGAGAACACCCTGAGCATCATTTTTGGGCACCCGATTCAGATCTAACTGCATTCCTGAAAGTGCGGTCAGTGTTCTTAAGGTACTTCCCATCAGCACAAATAACCCCCCTAAAGTGCCATCAAGAAGCACATACCATCCTGTTAGAGGTGAGTTCATGTGAGGCCTGGATGGATCAGCATTTGCTTCCATGAATACTCGAAGGCTTTACTATTTGTCCAGTATGTTCAGGAATCCCCCCCCTTTACCTGGACAATGGGCTGTCCTCGCTACTGAAGATGCCACTGTGGACAGCAACAATCCCTTAGACATCTTATGTGGCCCTGGTGTTGGTGATAAGTCATGGTAAATATTATCACCAAGTACCTACTGCAAAAATTTTACTTATATGACTATTGTATGATAGCTTAAAACTTTTGGCTTGGAATATAAATGGCAACCTCACCCTTAAAATCAGAGATGCCATCTTCATTACAGAGATCAACAACTATGGCATAATTATCATATAGGAAACATGGATGTACTCCCAAGAAGAAGATACCTTTTGCCTCCGTTGCAGATGGTCTTTGTATGTATGCATGTTCACAACAATGGAAACCTGACCTTTGTCACTCATGTGGGGGTGTTGCAGTGTTATACCAGACATTGCTTCCTCTCCATCAGCTTGAAGCCCTGAGTGCTCCTGGTTTGTTTGTGGGCAAACTGGGCAATATCTACATAATAGGTCTACCTGCAGCCTCTCAATGGCATGACTGGATGGATGTAAATCCTAAGGACCGCTTTGCTGAAGCTGTCGCAATCTGCACGGCAGGGACAAGACCTCTACTGATAATGGGAAATTTGAATGCATGCACCAGAAATAATGTTCCACATGTGGGGCATCCACAGAGAACGTCTTCTGACACTATCACCGACGCTAGAGGACGGTGGCTCCTAACACTTGCTAGGCAATCTAAGCTGATTATTCTCAACGGCTCCATGTATGAGGAAGGCTCAATAGGAGCCTTCCCCTCCCATCAACCTAATGGTTCTGCTGTCATTGATTACACTCTTTTATCTGAACATGCTGCACAATAATTACGACCTAACTCCATGACGGTAATTTCAACTTCATGGTCGGACCACAGCATCTTAGCTCTATAGATCAACCCACCAGAGCGGGTTTTCACACAATGTATGTCACTACCCTGGCATGAGTTGCAAGGCATGACTACAGCTCCACGTCTCCATGCCTCAAGGAAACCTACAGCGTTAGACCAGAATGTCAAACTTTTACTAGACCTTGCAAACAATCCCATCCATATGCAAAGCCACATCTATGGCATGGCTACACCAGCCCTCTCCAGCATCACATGGTACATTGCTACTGGATACGCTTGCTCTCACCATGTCTCTCAACCTACATTTGCAGCCATCCTAGGCCCCGGTTGCATAAATAATATATCATGTATAGCCCCTTATGCATCTAACAAAGACGATGCTCTTCTCATAGGTTAGAGGAGCAATACCATACTAAAGTTGAACCACGTTGATCTCATTATCATATTGTTATTATACAGGCTTCATCACAGTCCTTATGCAAGCGGCCAGCACCACCGAGATTATTGTATACACCTCACACGTCAATATCATTTGTGAACTCGCATTTCATAGGAATGCAATATCCGCTGCTGTGGGTAATAGAGGAATGCTTCTGCATGCCATAGTGCGACTGTTATAAGACAGACATGCTTGCATGGATCTATGCCTCATCAACAAAGGCATTGTTACAATGACCACTGGAATACTGCTAAGAATATGGCGCTACAACCAGCAAAACTAATAACAATACCCCACAAAGTCCTATGTTCCCCATTGGCACCTGTGCAGCCTTCATGTGACCTTCCCCTAATCTGTAAAGTTACTACAACTGTCTCTATCCATCCTCCTCCGGTGGCTGATACAACTGTTACGGCTCATCAACTTGCCCTCAATGACAGAATTGCACACCATGGACGAGGAAAAGAACAAGTCCTTCAAGCAGCCCATCTCACACGCTGCTCAATGCATCTACACCATGTGAGTGATGGGATATTGTAGGGATCTTGTGACCTGTATTTCATTTACAACATAACAGTCCCAAATACACCTCCTCTTTTAGATACATTAATTGGTCGTATGACATATTTACTTTATACCTACCTCTACGTATGTAAAGGGCCCAGATATACTCGAGTAGAGCAGCTTTTGCAATACAGGACTTACAACAGTTCTCTCACAATACTCTAAATTTCATTCTTGTGTGACGTGACATCTGCCTATTTTGGTAGCCTCATGCTACATATTTTGAACTTCTAAAGTCCTTTACTCTTAATAACTCTCGACCTACACTCTGTGGAATCACCCCCGGTCTGATCAACCAGGAGAATACCCTCTTTGTAAGTCACTCAACCCAAAATGTCTGATAACAACAACCTTCACAGGTACCCCACTCAAAACCATGGCCCGGTTGACCAGGAAACTGGTTTGATGCAGGTTTGGCAGAGAGCATGTGTGAATCCGGTCGGACCACACATGGGGACACCAAGGGCGATATCCAAGGTGGTCCCCAGCCCGCGCTCAAGGAGCCCAGGCCCCCTGGCGGTAGTAACCGCAGGGAGTATGTTCAGCCTGCCAGAGTTACTGGCATTCCGCATGGAGGGTGCCCTCATTCCGCATCAGAATCAGGCTTGACTAGGCTTAGTAGCAAGCTGCTACAGGACCCATGGTTGGAACGACCTGAGGTAGCAGGTGAACGGCGTCGTGTTGACTTTAGATATGTCAATACACGTCGTGCTTCTGAAAATGAGACTGACCTTGAGAATGATGAGGTCACTGACCGTGACCGTGTTTGCAAAGGTAAGGGAGCCGATCTCGGTAATTGGGGTGACGCAAGGCTGTCAGGAGACGAGCTCAATCCCAAACTCCAAGGTAATATGCTGTATGCATACAACTTGAAGAAAGAACTTGGTGATATTCGGCGCAAAAATGATGAGTCAGGCCCAGATATGCCCAACAAGAAGACTAGTAAGAATTGCAAGAAGTCTAAATCTAAGGCTCAAAAAGCCAGGAAAAATAAGTATTCACCTGAGTTAGCTGACCAGATGGAGGAGATGACTGTCTTTCCTAGATTTGTCCCTGCATATCTTTTGATGTTTGCGGGGAGGCAAATTATTCGAATCAGAGGAGTTGTCGCCGGAGGAGTCTCCCAAGGAACTGGAAGAGCTAGATGAGGACAAATCATCATCCGACAAGCTAGACAAGGAGTGGCTGTCATCCGAAGAGTAGTCTGAACCCGAGTCCAATGAGTCGTTGTCATGCTTGCGACCAATCTCCATGAACAACTTGCCTAGCATGCTCCACTGGGAGATTTGATTGATAGGGCGTAATACACTGCCCATATCATCTCCTACAGGGTCCAGCAAAGCCTTACTAGAGGCAGGGTCTAAAAGCATTCAAAGAAATTGAGAAAACGCTGAGCTCACCACCGACACCCCATGTCAACAATTAAGCCTATACCTCCTGAAAAGTATAACGGAGACTCTGATATTCAGAAATTTATGCAGTTCATTAATCAGTGTTCCACTTACCTGACTGACGCATACGTTGAGCAGAGGCATCACATCACTGTGGTGGCCAGCTTCCTCACTGGAAAGGCATGGACTCTCTACTCCAGAGAAGTGCTGTGGCGTCCTTGAAAGTGGAGCCTGGAACAGTTCTTCAAAGAATTGTTCAACGAGTGTTTCCCACTAGATTTCTGGAACTGCCAACATAACAAACTTTGTGATTTGGGCCAAGGAAAGACCCTCACCATTCGCAAATACGTGGCCAAACTTGAGGAACTATTCATCTACATGGGATCAATCAGTAAACAAGAAAAGGTAGTCAAATTGTTCCACGGATTCCGACCTTCTATCAAGCAAGGATTATACCATGCAGGCTTGGATCCTGGAGTTTCCAGCTGGAAGGAAATGGTACAGCAAGCTGGATTCTTGGAACAAGCTGATGGCGTCTACATTGGTGACATCCATGGCGAATCTGGGCCATTGTCGAAACCTAAACCAGACCAATCCAGTCGCCATGGTAGTGGATCTAAACCAAGTGGAAATAAGTTCCAAAAGAAGGATACAGCCAACACACCTGAGTCTTCAGTCCCTGGTAACTCCAAGAAGGCCAAATTCAATAAACCAAAGACTGGGACATCTAAAGGTCAAGATAAACGGTCTGAAAACCCATTCGGCCTCTCTGACAAGCAAATGATGGACTATCAAGCGGAAAACCGATGCTTCTTGTGTGGCGAGACCGGCCACTTCACTCAAAATTGCCTCCATGGCAAAACGACAAAATCTTCTTCCATAAAACCCCTTGGATTAAAATCAAACAGTATCCGCATTGATCTCGAGGAGATTGAAAGGTATTGTGATGAAGCCTTATGCAACACCACTCAAGGATTGACTGTGGGGGCGATGTATCTTGATGGATTCCAGCAAGGAAATTCTCGAGACTTTGTAACACCAATTTCTACATTGAACAAAGATGGCATAGATGACAGTGATGATGACTTACCTGATCTCCAGTCAGTATCCGACTCTGATGAAGAATGGGGTGGAGATTTAGAAGATTTGTGGAGCGGTAGTTGTAAAGCTCACCTGGAGGACCCCATTACTCGGAGCCATCTCAATTCTCCACACCCCCATAGTCAGGCAAGTAGGCCAATCTTCCCAGCTGCGGATACCAATGATTTGGATGATGAAAGTCTACCCAATCTCCAACCTATCCCCGAGGGAGACAAGGACCTGGCACTTCTCCAATTAGTCGATGACTCGGAAAGGGCTTGGGTTGACTCCAGATTGACCGACATCCTTAGAAGGGACAGTCTCTTTGAGGAGGTCACCATGGGCCCACCTATGCAATTTGACTGGGCAGATGGCTCATATGACTTCGACATTCCCAGTTCCAAAGTCAAGTTATTTCTTCTTCGACAGGAAGAAAAGGCCAGAGGTCCACCTTCATGCTTAGGCAGTGCTACAGCTTGTAAGTTAGAATACATGCTAGAACTAATGCAGCCTTACCCTGGAGACCCTGTCAACTGTTTACAATACAAGGGCCAGAGGTTCTTCGCATATGATATCAGTGACCTGGAAATGTCACTCTGGGACCAGGTACGGGGAACCAACTTTGTAGTCCCTATTGATTCTGTGGCCCAACCCGAGTACAAAATTGGAACATGGTATGCCAACCAGTGCGCCTCCAAATCCCAAGTAGCGGTCACTCAACAGAATTGGTATTGAACCACAATGGATTGGGAAGTCTGGGTGTGGAACCCTTCCCAAGTCTTGGAACTGGGTGGGCCTTACACTGATAGGCCTGAGGAATTGATGCCAACTTCAGGGCAGCAATTCCGTATATACTTGTGTAGAATGGGAGGTATCCCATACTATGAAATTAACGATGTAACCTTACAGGCTCAGACTCCCATTGAATATGGAAGGCTTCATGACCCTATGTTTGACATAATTAACTGGTATAAAGAACAGCTTGAATCTATCAATCTTCCAGATGACGAATCAGACAGCGCAGACGACAACAAACTGGGACTTGGGGATAGCTTACCTGAACTCCGACCTTTGAGCCAACTAGGTCATGATATCAGGAATATCATACAAACTACCTGGAATCCAAACTCGCCGCAAACTACCATCGTGACTGGCCTAGGACTGAATGGACAACAAGTCAAGGCTGGAACCTACCCAAATCTTGTATGGCATAACGTACGATGCAAGAACAAACAACGCCTCATTCCCAAGCCTCTGGTGGTTGTTGTCAAAATAGAGGGGCATCCCGTACACGCGCTTGTTGATTCTGGGTCACTCAGCGACTTCATGTACAGCACTGTAGCCGAGCAGCTCAAAGTCAAAAAACTAGAGTTAAAGGAATCCATACCCATGCAACTCGCAGTACAAGGTTTGCGATCAAAGGTTAACTTTGGAACCTTGGTAAGGCTTGAATATCAAGGAATTTCAGCACAATGTTACTTCAATATCATGAATCTAAATGGTTACGATTTAATTCTTGGGACACCCTGGATCCATCAACACAAGGTCTCATTTGGATTAAACCCTCCTTGTGTTATCATCAGGAGTGATGACCCAATCCCACTGGCCAAAGGTAGCGGCATGGCCTGACTATCTTCTTGAACAATGAACCTTTACAAAGATGGTCTAGAACATGTCCGTAACCAGCTACAAGATTACGCCAAACCCTTGTGCAAGTCCGCGGCCAAGACCCCTCTTCCCCCTCTACATGCAATCAACCACAAGATCCTGCTGATCAACAAAACCAAGATTTATGCCTGGCATCCCGCTAGGTGCCCTGAGGCTCTCAAGCCTCAGTACAAAAAGCGGGCAACGTACATCAATACAGGGCGATGGGAGATCACCATGGCCAAGAACGCTGTTCCTATGATGTTCCTCAAGAAGCCTGGGAAGCCAAGTGAGCCAATTTGTCTATGCATCGTTAGTGACTTACGTGCTCGCAATGCAAATACAGTGAAGAAGTCTCCACCGTTACCCAACATTGATGGTATTCTCCGACAGGCTGCCAAGGCAAAATATTGATCCATCATTGACGGTCAGGATGCCTACAAACAGATTAGAATTAAACCTGAACATGTTCACAGAACCACTGTAACCATGCCTGACGGCAATATTATTAGTCATGTCATACAACAAGGCAATTGTAACGCCCCCGCAACCTATCAAGCTCTAATGAATTATTTATTCGCGCCATACTTGGGAAGGTTTATGGACGTGTACCTTGATGATGTCATAATATACTCCAATTCCTTGCAAGACCATGTTGAGCATGTTAAAATTGTTCTGGACATTCTGAAACAAGAAAAACTTTACCTGAGTGAGTGAAAACTAAAGTTTTTGTGTTCTGAAATGAAAGTATTAGATCGTGTAATCGATGAAGATGGTATTAAGATGGACCCGGATAAAGTTGAAGCTTTGACTAAATGGAAAGTTCCTACTAATTGTGATTTATTGCGAGGATTTCCAGGGGTGGCAGGATACCTTGTGGACGACATTGACCGTGTTCATATACCTATGGGAGTACTTCATGGTTTAACTGGGGACACGGTACCGTTTTGCTGGGAGTACACTCACCAACAAGCCTTTGAAGACATTAAGCGCCTCACATCCACCTGCCATGACCACCACTGTAAACCCCTGGATTACCGCCCAGATGCTGAACCCATCAACGTGGTTACCGACGGTTGCTGTACAGGAATTGCAGGAGTAATAAGCCAGGGCCGCAATTGGAAACATGCGGCAGTTGCCGCTTTCTTCTCAGCCAAACTTAACCCTGCCCAGAAAAATTATCCTGTTCATGAGATTGAGATGCTAGCTGGGGTAGAAACTATGCTTAGATACCGAGACATACTGCAAGGCGCAAGATTCACCTGGTATACAGACCACAAGGGTCTGATCTGGTCAACCAGAAGAACTTATCTGGTAGGCAGGCCCGGTGGATGGAGAAAATATTGGAATTTGACTTTGAAGTTGTGTATGTTCCTAGAGCAGATAATATCTTGTCAGATGCTCTGTCAAGGCTTTACAGTAACGAAGAACCCGGTACAGTGCGAGCCAGGTCTGAATACACATACCATGATGTTATTGACAACAACTCTCTGGGCTGACACCTCATTACCATGCCCATGCTCATCGGACAGGAGGGTGCGAGCAAATCCTTGACCTTACATGCTGTTACAGAGAGCAAGTCCTCTCCCCACAAGCATTGGAAGGGGAAGGCTTGCACCATGGGAGTAGGTGATGAACCTGCTGAAACCGGATGGCCCAAGACCTCGAAGGAATTTGCTGCCCGCAACGTTCGAAATTTTGTCCTTCACGGCCCTAAGGAACAAAAGGAGGGTGGGACCCAAGGGAACAAAGACTCTGGAGCTATGAAGAAACTCACCATCAAGCTGCCAGCTTGAAAACCCATGACCGATTCCACACGCCCGATAGATGCCCAACTGGATCAAGCTGGTTCTGATCCGATCACTAAGGAACAACTACTGAATGAAGGAATTGCTTCAACATCCCAACAACTGAACAAACTGATCAATGACGCACCTTCTGTTACACTGGACAAACTCTTGCTCAATGGCCAGGAGCCTATAGATCTAAAGACTAGCATTCGAGGACGTTATGGGGAAGACCATCTGTTCAAGAAAATCCTTGACAACCCAAACCATTACAAGAACTTCGAAATCAAAAACAGACTCATATTCCTGAAGACATCTACGGGGAAACTTCTGTGCATTCCCTTAGTTATGGTCAATGGACAAAGCATCCATGAAATAGTGATATCCAAAGCACACTCTCTATTGGCCCACCTGGGACCTCGTAAGACTCTCACCTATCTTCATGATCTGGTATGGTGAAAAAGTCTTACTCACGATGTGCAAGCTTTCTGCAACACATGCATAACCTGTAGACGTAGTAAGCCCTCCAACCAGAAGCCATATGGACTCCTCCATCCTCTTGAAGTCCCCACGCAACCCTGGGAAGTCATTGGTATTGACTTCATTGGACCCCTACCCAAATCCAAGGATTGAAATGCCACCTACAACACTATTACTGTAGTAATTGATCACCTCACTGCCATGGTTCACTTGGTGCCTAGCAGGGATGACTACAATGCCCGACAGGTGGCAGAATTAGTATTCATGGAAGTTTACAAACATCATGGCTTACCTTGTGCAATTATAAGTGATCGAGATTCCTATTTCACCAGCCAGTTCTGGTCTCACCTCCATCAACTGATTGATACTCAAATTCATCTCTCCTTGGCATACCACCCTGAATCCAACGGAGCAACAGAGCAAGCAAATCAAACAGTGAATCAAATGATCCGGCAGTGCATAGGCATTGGACAAAAGGACTGGGTATCTAAACTCCCAGCCATAGAATTTGCAGGCCAAAGCCCTTACCAGGCCAACTCCTCTGGCCTGGCTTGGCTTGGCTGGGGGCCTGAAGCTGGGCCAGGCACATCACTAGGAGGATTGGCTGGTTGAGGGGGAAGTACATGGGCAGCTGGCAAATGAGGAGGCGCAGCGCAAGTGGGGGAAGGTGGTGCCATAAAGACGTCTCCGAATCCCGGGTCATATCCACTGGGTGGTCCATATCCAAACATAGCTCCTTCATCACCTTGAGCAGCGGCGCGTTCCTTGTCACGGCGCTGGAAATAGACGTTGCAACGGTATATATCGTCAAAGGGTCAATCTAGGGCAATCTGAATCAGCCCCAGCTTGCGCTGGTCAACATCACCACATGGGGTGAGGATACCAAAAGGAGTACAAGCTCGCGATAATGCTCCCAGTTGAAGAAGTTGGTGTAAATGGAACCAGGGATCACAGCATGCTCCAAGTTGGGGATGATCCATCGAGCATTGGTAGAGTCGAACTCGGCGAGTCTGTACTTATAGACTTCCTCCAAAACAGAATTGAAAAAGCAAGCGAATGCGTGATAGTTAAGAGGTGGGCAGAGTGCAGCACGACAATGCTCAGGGGTGGCAATAAGAATGTCACTGTAGCGCAAGTACATGGCTGCCTGGTTGGGATGTAGCCACACTCTGTTATGAGATAATAACATCAATTGCGAGACCTTGTCTTGCTTAAGGAAAGGATGTCTAGGGAGGGTGTTGATAGGAGCGTTGTTGGGTTGCCGCTGATGCCCATAGTGGAGAGGTCCACGGTAGTCTTGAGCTCCACCTCACATGGTAACTGGGTGTGTGGCTGAGATAGAGAGAGAGTCGAGGAGAGTTGAGGAAAGAGGGAGAGGATAAAGGGAGTCTTTTATAGCAAACGTCGCCAGCTTACTCCCTGTTTCAATTTTTGCCAATTGTAAATTCCCAAGATAAACCTGAGGATCATCAGGAGGTGGCATTCCCATACCTTCCTGCAAGTCAGAGATATTGTTAATTCCCAATAAATCAAAATAAGGGTCCAGTAAATTGAGGTCCTGGGCTTGTGCATAAGTGAGCCAGGTTTTATCTCCAGCCTTCCACAGCGTCTCAAACATGGCATGTGATTTTGTGCCTTGATGCACCACAATTTGATCAGCGGCGCATTTGTCAGTTTCTTCACCCGTGATCTGCACGTCTAGTTGTCCAGGGAAGAGGCAATCATCATTTGGCTTGTGGATTTGTAATAGGGCTGCATGGAAGACATTGTGTATACCGTGTTGCTTCATGCTTGATGGTATATTAATTTCATATGAGTTGTTGCGGAAGTCCTGAGCAATTTGATAGGGGCCAACGTATTTAGGAATTAGCTTTCAAGCCAACCCCTTAGGGTAATTGAGGTTCTTGGTCGAGATGTAGACCAAATCCCCTTCCTCAAAGGGTGAAGGACAACAGCGGCGATTAGCATCCCGAGTTTGATGGATGCGGGCTGTTAGGATGCTGTCATGGGCAGCCATGATGGCTGTACATAATCGTTGGGCAAATACATGGACACTGGGATAGTCATTTGGCTGTGATTGTCACCAGATCATAGGATGTGGTATGCAACCTGAATTGAGAAAGAATGGGGAATAGCCTGTACTATCTGCCCTGGCCGAATTAATGGGCTCATGACATTGAAAAGCCAAAGCCAGGGGCCCAGGCCAGGGCTTTCAGGGTGAGGGTGAGTGTGACTTGTACTTCAGCAATATTCAT
>JAGGAX010025200.1:0-14718 GCA_017657335.1 Termitomyces titanicus | reverse complement strand
CCCTCGCATCATATAGTTGCAGTACCAAGGATATATTAGTCTGTGGTGTTGTGTTCATCTAGGTTCATTGCACTTAGATCAGTATTGGTCATATCAACATACTTTGCCAAGAAGTACCTCCAAATGACAGATTGATTAATGTAAATTACCCAGAGAAATGTTCAGAAGACTTACAGAGTGATGAATTGATGAGATCCTTGAGTTTTGGCTTCAGTTCCGCTGTAGTCAATGCCATATCTATAATGTAATCAATGAGAACCTCACTATAAAGTCTGACAATATACATATGTACCTTTAATTCCAGTCAGGCAGTATGCCTCAAAAGATGCTGCCATTTCTTGGAATGTTGTCTTGAACTGATGAAAAGGTAAGTCTCGCACATGTTCCGATGTGGAAGTTACAAAGGGAGTTAGAAACCCATCAGTTGATGACCGGCAGGCAACAAGAAACATCTCTGTGCCTGTACGTATGTGAACAGCTGTTATCTAAGACACCCAAGTCAATGTATAAAACATTATCGACAGTTGCTCTTACTTACATATTGCTCGATAGTAAGCAAACTCTGAGTAGCAGAGTTAAAGCTTGCTAATGCAACATTGTGTCAGCTATACATTGTGTTGGTGTGATGTTCCTTGAGCTCCTCAATCAACGGGTTTATCAATGCAATCTTCTCTTTTTATGATATTGCATTCCACTTCTCACGCACTATTTCTAACAGTTTGTGAGCCTTCAGATGTTCTGTGCCTTCTTCCTGATCTACAGTTTGATGATATAATGAGTTCTGCAAAAGTAGTGCAAAAGAAAGCACTTACTTACTTTCATTTGCAAGCTTAGCTTTGTGATGAAGGTAAACATTCCAACGGGACACTCTGCGTTGCTCAGTTTTTAGATGACCAGTCTAAAGGATTTCAGCTTTATACTCGTCTAGAGAATGACTATCAAATTATTTGCAAAGCTTTATTGCATCAGCTTTGACAGGTTCAACAATATTTTGAAGTGCTGTTGAGTATTCTTCTTAGTGAGCCTTATGTTTAGCCTTGGTTTCAGCCTTCACAGCAACTGTCTTTTTCTGAGATTTCTGTTTCTTCCAAAGGCAGTATGGTTGATGGCGAGACGCATCTGCAAGGATATGTCATGACAGGTTGCGACAACGCTTAGGTGCATCAATAACTGTTGAAAGTACTGGCATAAGTAACAAACAAGAAATAATAGACAAACGGAAGAATAAATTTCTAAAATTCAAACAAACATTCAGCAGACAGTCAAATACATGTGATATAATGGATCTACTGAGATTACTGCTTAATGATATGTTTTCACATCTACTTGGCCTCCATTCGTGGCAAGCCTTCAAGGCAGACATCCTGTATGAAGTTGGTTTATTGACCTCGTGAAGAAACCTAGGCTTGCTCAAGAATCGTGACAGCTTTTTGATTATATCTATGGCTTCAAAGATATGAATCAACAACTGCACCAAATGACATCAAGTATTTGACAGTGAGAAGAACAGTGCTTTGGATGGTATCAATTATATTTGATAAGGAGCAAACATGTTGATAAAAGAAAAGGTCGTGAATCAAAGACTGGGTGGAAGCAGAATGGCCAAGCAAAATGTTATTATTACTTTATTAGATATTTCTATTGCACGTATATCTCATGATGTTTTGGGAAAATGATTGCAACTATTATACAACTAATTGTGCTTGTGCCATTAAGGGTTAGATCAATACATTCTAAACCTATATTTGCATAGGTTCATCTGATATCCTTTTCCAATATAACACCAATGAAACATCCTCCTGAGATTCATTGAGGATAATGGCTAATATTGTTATTACTCATGATTTCCTAACAGATTCTCAATACAAAAGTTAATCAGAATAATAAGTTGTTATATAATTATCATCGCCAACATTATAGGATAAGATCAGATAAAGTGTCTTCAGATTTCTATATTACATATAAGTCATGGACCCTGTAATAGTCACAACACATCAAACGCATGACAAGCCTATATGTGTCATTGCACTGGCTCTCTCACTCATGGATCGTGCCCATTTCCTTTAAATTGCTGATGCTGAATCTTGTTCTAGGCTTAGCATCTCTTACGCAGTACACCTACATTTGAACTTTGAATAAAGGTATGCAACTAACTCATCTTTAATATACCCAACTAATTGACATGATGGATCCTCAGGCCTCAGGACCAAGACAGATCAATATGGATGCTTTCAGTTCTGACACTTTGGGCTAGCTCACAGCTATAGAGTGTTTGTCAATGCATCTGTCATGCATAGTAAAGTATGATCTCAAATAAAAGATGTTTATCCTCATTGACTGTCTCAGCTATGCACCATGCTCCATTCTATGTCCATTATAAATCTTTTGAATGATGATCCTCCCCCAGATCTAATGGACATACACACTCAATTTCTGGAGCTTGCAGCCTTTATAGGACCAGGTCCTGTTCTCTGCCCTCAAGTGAACAAACTCATTATGACAAGACGAAAGCTTGGATTCAAAAAACTCAATGTGGTTACAAGCCAAGCTCAAATACATGTAAAGAGAGAATTATACTGAAGTATATAGATGAGCAAGGTCTATATCTGAAATGTGATTGCTTTTTCCTTCTTGAGCAACTTTTTTGAGATTCAATTACAGGTATGAGCATTATAAAAAAAGCACCAGCTGCAATCACTTTATTCACTTTGTTGACAACACCTACGATCTTGATTATTTGGAAGTGTACTTCAACAAAGACACAGATAAGCTAGATCAGATTGAGCAAGCTGTCTTTGAATCAGGGTTTGGGCTATTGATTAAGTGTTCTACCATCTCAGACTTTTCATTGCAGAAACTTTGTTGTTGTGAGTTAATACCGCTACCATTTCAGACAATTACTAAATATTTCAAACTTTTTATTGCAGAAACTTTGTTGTTGTGAGTTAATACCACTACCATTTCAGGCAATTACTGAATATTTTAAACAAATGTGATTTTAGCATGTGATCATCGGTTACCCAAAGGAGAACTCTTTCAGCCTGAAATGCTGCATTTAGATTGCAACATCAAATTTTGAGTTTTTGAATTCTTGAAGGAGTTTCACAAAGTTTGTCCATAGATACTTGTAACCTCCTCAGGCATCGATGCCCATCCAATTCCTCTGCCTCAAAAGATCCCTTTACATATTCAATCATGCATAATCAAAGTTCTTAAGCGTCTAGGCACAGACCTTGTAGATCTTACTCCTCTATGCTTTCTACGCCATACTATTACTAAGGACTATCTGTGTATAATGCTTTTCAGTATATTCTCACCTACCTTAAGCGATCTTCATATTTCCCTAGTCAACCAAGTGCATCTTGGTTATTACATTAATCAAATTAAGAAAAAATTCTACCCTACAGGCACAGGTTAGGAAGGTGCATGCCAGAACAGTTATTCAATTATTAAAACAAACATCATTCTAGGTGTCAAGAATCAGAAAATCAATGAGAACCATAATCTGCATCCTGAAGAACTTTATATTCAGAAGATCATTGAACTTCCTTCCGACTCTTTTCAGATCCATGATAAAGATGAACCAGTCAAGAAAGGGCATTCCAGTGACATACATATCGTTATTTGCATGAACAAAGAAGGGAGTCAGCAACTTTTATGTGCTCAATATCTTCAAAGTGATATTAGTTTCAAACATATAGTAGGATTCTATAAATTTGAGTCTGCATGCCTTGATCAAAAGGCAAATACCAGCTTGGTAATTCCTACTCCATGATTGTCCATCTATTGATATTCTGCACTAAGTGTTATCTTTTGCTGCATATTTCTCAATCAACAAACAGCTGCTGCATATGAGAGATTGTTTCATGAGATTGATGAGATTGTAGAAATTGATACAGAGAAGATTTAAGGCTTTACTTGCAAGGTTTGGCCTAAAAAATGCAGGGAAAGTACAATCTACATCAGTCTCACCAACTATTATCAAGTCTAACACTATATGAACATCTTCATTGTGTCTTTTGACTATGCACTGTTCATGCATTTAAAAACATTCATGATGTTCATGGAATGTCAAAGGAAGTGTGAGATTTGATGTGCAATCTCATTTGTGTGACACACCCCAATTGAGACAATACAGTTCAAAAGATTTGTAGTCTTAGTGGTAAAGCTGGTACAAGTGAGATTCAACTATGTCAATTGGCATGATAACTTGATCATATAGTAAACTGAGTGCAAAATAAGACTGCTAGCAAATTTGTATTCCAGGGACTTTATTGGGAAAAGCGTTTGATTCCATGGTTTATCTGGATGCAAACAGTAACTTTATCAAGAGCGTTCATGTCAATGTGAACTGGGAAGGTACCAGTTGCAGTTTACTGGGAGGAATTTCTAAATGTACAGGAGGTGCTCTGTATTCCTACATCACTGATATGTCAAGCATCTCATGAAAACATGAGAACTAATCATACCTTTTCAGAATATTGATTGTACCACAAATAGTGCATGGATAAAAAATTGTAGTCTTCACGTCTTGAAGAGTCCTTGTAAAACTCCTTTGGGAAGAGAGTCTTTAACATCTTGACAACACCTTCATTGCAGTTGGAAATGCAAGCTGACATGTGAGTGACCAGCAAGCTAACAAAGTTCTTTTTTCCATCCTGAATCTTCAAAGTTTTTTTATAGTATATGTTGGAATATCACAATTAACAATCTAGGCCACACACCCTTCATAAATCTTAGAATCAATCCTAAAATATCTACTCTTGTTTCTTTCTCAACCAGGATGGACACAGAGCTGAATATAATAGATTATCAGATTTGATTCAGTCAAAATTTACAAGACTTTTCACCTTTTCTCTAAGATTGTCAAGACTAGTTACTTCCCATACTTGAGATGCCTTTGCTCTCTTCTTCTTAGTCCAAGATGCATGGTTATCTCCCATAACTAAGCACCAAGTGTGAGTGCAAGTTTTGCCAAAGTTGATGATTACAAGGTCTTAAGCAATGAGAGTCCTTTCAATAGATGGCATTGTAGTGGGTGCTTTAGGTGCCACAAACCATTCCGGACTCTGATAAGGTAGAGAGTAATACCTAAAAGAGGATTTTCATCATGAAAGTGATCAAATGAAATGAGCTTACATAGTATCTATCTCCACAAACACACAATCAAAGTCTTCAAAATCATCTCCCTCCACACAATAAACTCTTCAAAAGTAGATAGAGATGAGATAAGGAAATCAATATGATCAGAGAAACCCCACGCAGATGAAGAAGAATTGGAATAAGTGTTTCTTTTAAAAGCTTCTCTATATCATTATCTTTGATGGTATCTCAGATAGAGAAAAAATGAATAAATATAGTCTTACCTTGAGAATTCCTTAAATGAAAGGTGATATCATATATATCTTTGTTTGATGTATTGTGTTGGTTAGAGAGACTACATCTTAACCTCATAGATGGAATAACTAGTAGAAGGAGTCCCTGCTATTCATATTAGCAGGTTAAAAGGCAAGAAGTGGTAAAGCTCACCAGCAGTAACAAGAAAACCAAAATGGACCTCTGCCTTAATCTAGTCCTAGAATCTCTTGTAAGAAAAGTTGAGTCTTTTGGCAACCTTCTGCTTTCCCAAAACAGAATGGCCAGTCCTAATGGCATTTTTGCAAATTCTGATATTGCAGAGTTGGAAGAATGCCTCAGAGAATATTATACCACTCATATATCATAAAATAGGGCAAGTTGTATTTGAGCCACCATGAAATTCAAGTCAGCCAGCTTGACATTTAACTCCAGGTCATGACAGTAATTAGCAAGGGACTGGAAGACCAACTAAGGCTCCGACGTTGAGGAAGGCAAGAGAAGATTAGGAGGGGCCTTAGATGAAGAGACAGAATGGAGAAGTTCCTCTATCTTGGACATATTGTTGGGAAAGCAGATAGACAACATTAGGATGATAGCTCAATAGGCTCAGGCCATGATAGTTGGAGAAGTCCCATTCTGGCACCAAGTAACAAACTTGGACTGGATATTTTGCTTGCATTGGCTGGCTCTGTCAACTTCATCTCCATTAGAATTCTCCTGTGGATTGCTATCACAAGGCCAAGCTTGTAACATAGCACCTTGTTGTTGTTGGGATTGATCTCTGTTGTGGTTACAATCTGGATCCCAATAATGTATGACTTGAGGTTTATCATCACTTTCTCCATCCCCACCTCCTCCATTTGCTCTTAGCCCATCACATAGATGCTTATTTGAGTCTTCATTGGCACACAACTCATGATGGCACTTCCCAAGAAATATGGGAGAAGTCGGTGGAGAGGGTGATAACAAACCTGAGAAGCTGCTTGGAGACTGAGGAGGACATGGAGAAGTGGATAAGGATGACAATGGCAGGGGGGGGAGCAATGATGATCTGAGAAACATTGGGGATGCAGGCAATGACAACAATGGCATAGGTGACAATGGCAACATGGGCTCTAGCGATGCAGACACAGGCAATGGAGACATGGGTGAGGCTGGCAAAATCAAAACTATCAATGGAGATGTATGCAATGTGGGCATTGGTGGGTATGCAGGGAAAGTCGATGTGGACATGGGCAAAGTCAAACCTGTCAAGGCAGTCACAAGCAACATGGACATGGGCATGGCTAGCAATGTCAAAGCCGTTGAGGCTGGTGATGCAGACACAGGCAACGTCGACATCATTGATGCGAGCACGTAAAGGACAGTGGAGCCAGGTGTCAAGGCTTGAGTAGCAGGAGACAAGTTATTATTCTCCTGGAAAGCAGTATGGAGCTGAGGTTGCAGAGCACCATAGAGACGACATAGACTAGGTGTAGTGCCATATTGTAGTTCTGCCAGCAAGGTTGGCAGAAGATGGAGGCCAATGAAGAACATAGGCATCTGTTTCTAAAGTAAGAACTGAACTATTCTGAAAAAAAAAATCAACATACCACAGGCTGGAGTGTGTGAAAAGCTTAAACAATGAATATATCAACAATGTCTTGGGCTAAAGCCCAAAAAACGAGTCACAACGTGTTTGTTTGATGTTGGATGAGACACGTTTTGTTTAATGTTGACATGTTGAAATGGGATTGTTGGACATGTGACCTGTGTGACTGAAGGAAAGGTCAGGATGTCTGAAAATTTTGAGAAATGTTAAGAAACAGAGGAGATAAAGGAAGACATTAAGAAAGTTAGCAAAATTCATTGAAAAACTGACAAAGAGACACATGCCTATATGTAGTATCTCAAGCTTCAAGGCTTAAGATGATGTGCAAGAGGAGATGACAACAGGAAAGAGGAGAACTGATGATGACAATTATGTATTATTAAAGATTGACAAATATACAAATAAATGATTGATGATCAACAAACATACCAAATGTGGTTGACCCAAGGTTGATGATGTCCTGCATCCTAAACCAAGACTCTTCAATCACACCTGCTTCCGAAACACAAGGTTCATCGTTATGCCTAACAATAGCCAGGTTATCCTGTGCATGTAAGCTTGTTACTCTGATCTGATCATACCAACTTCTGAGTACTTTAAAGCTATCAAGGATGCACAGAGGCTAGTGAGAGAGTTTGCCAGAGTACTGTCTCAGTTATCATATGTTTTCTTTCCTGTCCTTGTTGTCTCTCATCAACGATGACATCTTACACAAGTACTTCCTCTCATGGAAGATGGACAATGTCAAAGTCGAAATCATGCAAGCCTGCAGCACAGGTGGTCAAGTCTGTCCCACAACTCTACACTCATTTCATCCCATACTTTGAATTCAACAGCATGTCAACAGAACCGAGTCTGCAGTTTGTCTCACGCATATTTTCACTACTGGTATCATTCCTCTCACTGCTATCTTGTTGCCAAATCGGGTCACCTTGGTCACATACAACAACATGTGGGAGAGGTTAGTAGGACTCATGCAACCCTAAATGACATCTTTCTTATGATATCACACAGTCCCTCTCACTGCTATCTTGTTGCTGAATCGGGTCACCTTGGTCACACACAACAATTGGAGCTCAACATCTAGGTAACAAGGCATATTCAGCTTCAGAACTGGTGTCAGCCGTCAGCAAAGAGCAGGGCTGAGAGATCCAGGTTATGCTCACATTTGGCCTTTACATTAAAATAATTTATATTAGTGCTATAAATAATTGATATATACAGACAACTTCACACAAAGTAGAATGGTTCAAAAAGGTTCAAGATAGTTCAAGAGGAACATTAGCAATGTGAAAGCACATCTAAGACAAAAAGATCAGATCAAAATGAGTATCCTTGATGTGCGCTTCATTGTCATGACATTGCAACCATGCTCCTCAAGAAAACATCTCCACACAAAAGGCATTGCATCATAAGATTTTGAAAGTCGCAGAAATTAACCCCTCCACCAGCCTCCAGCTTGGCCAAAAGCTCCTGTTCCTGCTCCTTTTTAGCAGAGACTCCCTGATCCAAGAGAGAGTGGGAAAATGGTGACAAGGCAGGAATAGAGGATGAGGAATCTCAGATGCATTGGGAAGATGACGATGGGCCCAGAATAAGGGATGAGGAATCCTGGATGTGTTGATATAGGGGTGCAGAGGCAATGCAGATGGGAGAGGATGAGTCACGGATGCAGGAGGAAGTTGAAGCACCATGAACACAGCGGTGGACATGGATAGCAGCAGCAGACAGTGAAGACATCAACTTGCGCAAAATAGTTTTGAAGAGGCTGCGGGACATGGAAGCAGAGAGTGAGTGATAGGGGTGATCATGAAACAGACCTGGGTACAGCTCTCTCATTTGTCTCAGCTAGAGAGGGGGGTCGACAAGGGGGGGGATTACTTGCAAGTAGTGCCAGCACCTGATTCAAGGTCTGAGAAAAGGTACCTCTCATCTTGACCGGACCTCTGAGCTCCCCAGCACCACTCAGCTGTTCAATCCCAGGATACATGAAGACATGTTTGCCCAGAAATCCTTCAAAATACTCTCCCATCTCCTTGTCCTGCCTTGTAGGTAGGCAGAACGCTGTGACTAGGGTGTCAATCAAAGACTTCTTGCCACTAGCTGAGTAGAATTCAGTGGAATTTATGCAATGGAACGAAGATAACTTACTGAGGGTTGTGAACCTGTCATAGTCAGAAACAAAAGTTGTTGTCTGTATTTGACAGAGAGGTTCACTGAACGTAGCTCAAAGACATTGGCCCAGAAAAGAGTTGGAATACATACTAAAAAACCTGCATTTTCGACCAGTGGGCTCTCCACAGAAGGCCCAAACATCTCCTCCATCCTTACCTTTGACAATCCTAGATGAGCAAGATGTCCCATTGAGTAGAGTCAACACACAGAAGCAGGGCCAGTGGGTGCCATGGCTACGTAGATAGTCTCTGACCTCTGTTGGACATATAGCAATACCATGGTGCATAGGCTTGTACGGAGTAAAGATAAATCATAAAATTCACTGAGTAAAGAAATAACTCACCACGCAATGGTTACAAGACGAGCGACAGAAGTGGAATAGATGGTGATGTCACCGGAGTCACCCTGGAACTCCACAAGAGGGAAAAAATGTTTTTAGGGTCAACACGGGGAGTGAAAAAGGACATGGTTGCGAGAGGACCGCTGACTTGGAGATCGAAGAGACAGCTCTTTTGAAGGGGGGAAAGCATTGCATCACCGAGGAAATACATACACAGGTCAGAGAGCCTGAGAACAGAAATGAGGGAGACAAATGGAATAAATTCATTGTTAATCTTGGAACAGACAGGCTAATCAGGAGGCATGAAACGGCACGGAACGCCTTGATGTGTGAGAAGATTGGCCGTGGAGGGTGGGCTAGGAGTAAAGACTTACTTAGAATGAAGGATAAAGACATGGGTCAGCATGGGTCCTGGACGCAATTGAAAATGTTTGTTTGCCGAGTCACGAGGGAAATCGAAAAAATCCAACTTGAACTACTCCGACTTCCCTTGAATTGTCTACTCTGCTACGATGTTGGCTGCTGCCACGACGTCTAAGCTTTCAATTCGTGTCGCAAGGCAAGCTGTTAAAGTCGCTGGACAGCGCCATGCAGCAGTCTCGGCATTCAGACGGCGAGGAATACAATCTGTTGCACAGACTGAGAGGGTAAGTTTGTATATCCACTCATGTGCAGAGAGTTATTTGACAATGTGCGTTAGGATACAATCACACGTTTGTTGTACTCGATTGGTACGAAGCGTGAGGTTGAGCGTCACCTTCGAATTTTCTCGTCTGCTTCGCACCCCTCTTCACCTGCCAAGTTTGCTGTCATCAAGGTCGGAGGGGCCGTTCTGGAAGACTTGGATGAACTCGCACTCAGTCTGAGCTTCTTATATCGTGTCGGCCTTTACCCCGTGGTTCTCCATGGAGCTGGACCCCAGCTGAACGATATCATGGAACGTGAAGGTGTTGTTCCGGACTACATCGACGGAATTCGAGTCACAGGTATATCAAGTCTAACTATCTTCGAATGTCTTTTTTGAAGATCCTTCAGATGCGAAGACCTTACAAATTGCTCGTCGTGTGTTCCATGAGGAGAATCTCAGGCTCGTCGGTGCCCTGGAGAAACTTGGGACTCGTGCTCGGCCCATTACATCTGGCGTTTTCACTGCCGACTACCTGGAAAAAGAGAAATATGGCCTCGTCGGCAAGATTACCAAGGTTGACAAACGTCCTTTGGAAGCATCTATTCGTGCCGGCGCTCTCCCCATCCTTACTAGCCTCGCAGAGTCTCTTGATGGTCAGATTCTCAATGTCAATGCCGACATTGCAGCTGGAGAGCTGGCTAAGGAGCTTGAACCTATGAAAATTGTCTTCCTGAATGACAAGGGTGGTTTGTTCCATGGTGTCACTGGAGAGAAACTGGACGTCATCAATCTGGACGAGGTATAGGCATTTCTACTTGCGATTAGAGCCTTGTTCACTACTTTTTTCTATTTAGGACTTTGACAGCCTCATGAAAGAGCCCTGGGTCAAGTACGGCACTAAGTTGAAACTCCGGGAGTTCAAGGAGCTTCTCGATTACCTCCCTCGTTCGTCTTCAGTCGCCGTTATCTCGGCATCTTCACTGCAGAAGGAACTCTTCACCGATAGCGGTGCTGGCACTCTCATCCGCCGTGGCTATAAGCTTTTCAAGCATGACAGCATCGAAGCCATTGGCGCCGATCGGTTCCGTCAGGTAGTCCATGATCGTGACCCTGAGGTCCTCGCTGGGCTTCAGAGCATCACCGGTGTCCTGAACGACCTCCAGAAGACACCCTACACGATTTACGGTGACGAGCCTCTAGACGTCGTCGCTGTCGTCTCCCATCCCGAAGGCGAGACTCCCATTATGACCAAGCTCCTAGCCTCACGAAGCGGCGTAATGAATAGCGTCACGGACAACGTCTTCAATTCCATCAAGAAGGATCACCGCAAGCTGTTCTGGACCTCCCATGCGGAGGACGAGAACCGTGCGTGGCACTTTGAGCGCGCGGATGGGAGTTTCACGAGGGCCGGACGGAGCTTGTTCTGGTATGGTGTTCAGGATGTTGCGGAGGTAGAGAGGACTGTGAAGGAGTTTGAGGCAAAGGGAAGGATTGAGCGCTCGTACCTCCCTGTCGGACCCTCTGCCCCACCTCACCGTGCTGCTCCTGCCGGGGCGGCTGCACCTGCTGGAACTAAGGCCTATTCGACACTTGCTCGTCGTGTCCCTGGTTTGAGACGTGGGTATGCTACTAGTGCTCCCGATGGTCCTGTTAGTAATGAGGCCAAGCGCGTTGCGCTCATCGGTGCGCGCGGATACACCGGACAGGCGCTCACGACGTTGCTCTCTGGCCATCCCCATATTGATCTCACCCATGTCTCGTCCCGCCAGCTTGCTGGCTATCCTCTGACTGGTTATACTAAGCACTCCATAGATTACACCAATCTCTCTCACGATGATGTCCAGCGATTGGAGAAGTCCGGGGAAATTGATGCGTGGATTATGGCACTCCCTAACGGCGTTTGCAAACCCTACGTTGATGCTATTGACCGTGGTTCGGCGGAGCGCAAGGGGGAGAAGAGCGTCATCGTTGACCTGAGTGCTGACTACCGATTCGAGAAAGGGTGGATGTATGGTCTTCCCGGTGAGGGCCCTTCGGCTTAACCGTACTTGGATATGTGCAATTGAACAATGTATTTTTTCTTTGCTCTGTTTTGTATGGATAGAACTGTACGGACGCGAGATCATCCGCGCTTCCAAGCGGATTTCGAACCCCGGGTGCTACGCGACGTCTGCGCAGATGCTCATCGCTCCTTTAATCAACCATGTTAGTGGACTCCCGACGGTGTTTGGATTGTCCGGATATAGTGGGGCGGGTACCCTCCCTGCGACCGACCCTGATGGTCGTCCAACAAGCGTGCCGAAGGTCACGCCTGAAAGCTTGAAGCATGGTGTCAAGCCTTACTCTCTGACCGATCATATCCATGAACGCGAAGCCGGTTTCCATCTTTCGGAACTTCTTCAATCGGGTGCAAACCCGCTGAAGATTGCGTTCGTCCCCGCTGTGGCCCCGTGGTTCAGTGGTATCATTTCGACGGCGTCTATTCCTTTGAATGGCAAACTCACTGCGAAGGAGATTATCGCGCTCTTCGAAGAGAAGTATAAGGGCGACAAGCTTGTGAAAATCATCAAGGAGGTTCCTCAGTTGCCTAACATTGAGAACAGACATACATGGACTGTTGGTGGATTCCAGGTCCACAGCGAAGGAAACAGGGTTGTAGTAGTTGTATGTCGAAACCTTATTCTTTGGTTTTTTCTTCGCAGCTGATATTCTCCAGGGCGGTCTCGATAACCTCCTCAAAGGTGCTGCTACACAGTGCATGCAGGTTCGTGATTCACCGAGCGACTCTCACATGCGTTGATCCATGTCCCTAGAATCTTAACCTTGCATTGGGATACGGCGAATATGCGGGCATTCCAGTCGATTGAACGAAAACAGGTTTTCAGGTGTCGCCAATTACATGATTGTTGGCCTTAGATCTCATCGCTTCTTATCAGTCACGTGTTGTTGCATTCGTCGGATTCACACTTAGCCTCAGTTGCTTTTGTCCCTCTTGACACGCACTGAGGGTGTGAGTTTTCCCTCGCTCTGTCTGCACTAGATCTACTTAGAAGTAGCCTTTCTTGTCTTTGTGTCTTTCTAGGTACACACAATAAAGTTGCTTTTGTTACTTTTATCCCTCTTGACATGCACTGAGGCTCTTTTCTTTTCTTTGTGCCAGTGTCTTTCTAGGTTGTCCATCAGGTTATGGGAATCCTTGATATTGACCTATTGTAGACAGTGTTTAAAAGTGAGGTCCAGTCCAGTCTTTTGCCCCAAAATTAGGCAATCAGTATAACATTGTTCTGACTTGGGCTTGTGCTGCTCTCACAAATGAGCACAACAAGGTTACCATGCTGCCCTTGTACTAGGACGATCATCACCTCTATGGTGGCCCAGCATCTAGCCTCTATGTGGCGCAATGTAAGGGCAACCTCTGGAGGCTGTGACGCAATCACACAACTGGCAGAGGGAGATCCAAAGTCTATATTGAGTACTGTACAGGTAGGTACATGTATAACTACACACCTGGCAGAGGGAGATCCAAAGAGAACAAGTCTAGGGATCCCCTATGCCGGGAGCAACGCTTCAGAGGTTGCAAAAGCGTGGGAACTAACTGTACAGTACACATAAGCCACACAAAAACAAGAGACAGCCTCAAAAGGGGCATATCTCCAAAAATGATCAAAACTCCAGAAATAACCATGGGCCATCGAGAATGCTCATTGCTGACTAAGCATCAAGCATTCCCGATGCTCTGAAGTGGGAATGGATAGACTGGGTCAAATGAAAAGAGCAGAGTGGATAAAAGGGAAAAATAACAGAGAAAAGGGAATAACCAAGGGGATAAAGGGAAAAATGAGACATGTAGAGGGAGAATGGAGGTCCCCTGACATCACCCCCCCTCTAAAGTGCACCGACTCAACGTGCAGGATAGTAAAAGTTCCAGATAGCTTGGTCAGCTGGTGAGGCAGAGGAGATGCCTCAGATTGCTCATGAGGCATTCAAATGCTTCTGGTAGAATTGTTGGACGAGGCTAAGCGCATGAACGTACTCTTTAGGCTCCCAAGATATGTCTTCTATACCATAACCTTTCCACTTCACCTTGAACTGGAGTTTCCGTCAGAACCACCAGCTGTCCAGAATTTCCTCCACCTCATTTTCTTCCTTGTTGTTGACCAGGACTAGCAAGGATGGAGAATGTGAGATCATCAGGAGCTGGGAAAAGCTTCACCATGTTGAAGACTGAGTGAAGCCTATGCATTCTGACTGGCAGTCTCAGTCAGTAGGCCAATGGTCTAACTTGCCTTTCCATGGTATAGGGACCCAAGTGGCAATATGACAGCTTCTTTGATGGTTGTGTGGTGGCTTGTACTTGGGGGCAGGAACATGCCCATGATTGTAGTACCGAGCCATGTCATCCTTTGCCTTCACCAGTGCAGCCTTTGCCTCCTCCTGTGCTGCCTTCATCCAGTCCACAAACTTGTTAATGGACTCGTTCTCTGATGGGCATGTGCATGGTTCAAAGCCCATGCGGGGGTGACACCCAGTGTCCAGGAAGAAGAGGGACATCTGAGTAGAGGAGTGAATGTGATTGTTGTACTGGAATTCTGCATCAGAAAGCAGTTCATCCTAATCATCCTGGCG
>JAGGAX010025199.1:0-14823 GCA_017657335.1 Termitomyces titanicus | reverse complement strand
GTACTAGTGAAGGCCCCATCCACCAGAGCAGTCACCACAGCCAACACCTCAGACAAATCATATTTGTTGTCCTTGTGTCTATTCCTAGTGGGCTCCTTATAGTGCCCATATTTATTGATAAGCCTCTCCTCAATGACATCTGCAAAGGCTGGGGTAAAGCACTTCATGAATTTGTCTACTAGAGACCCATTCCCAGTGACTTTTGCCAACTTCTTTGCTTCTGCCCTGAATTTCCTAACCAAAGAATGAACCTCCTTGGTATCATTCCTGCCCAACCTGGCATGCTCCCTGCAGATCCGATCCAAGGTAGCTATACTTCCAGCATCATCTACTGCCTCAGGGTATGACTCTTTAATGTCCTTGAGGAATGCTTCCCAAGAGCTATCATCCTCACAGGTATCAAATCCAAGCCATTCCTGCTCAGTTTGGGCATCCACATACTCTAAAACTCTCTTCTTTTTCTCCTTGTCACTAGTGATACCTGCATGGGCAAACAGAGATTCCATCCTTTGTAGAAAACGCTGAACCTCTGAAGGTTCACTGTGTTTGAACTTAGGAGCATCCCTGCTGTCAGGCAGTGGCATCTTATAGCGAACTGGTTGGTCCATGTTTTTATTCAAATTAATTGAAGTAATAACAGTGGATGGTGGTGGTTTTTGGGATGACAATTGTTGTTCAGTATGAAGTGTCCTTCTTTTGAAAACAATGTCTGGGTCTGGTAAAAAGATCTTTGCTCCTTTACTAGTAGCACGAGTCTCTCTCTTCCAAACCGGAATCAAAGATTTTGCCTTTGGTAAATCCTCAGGCGACCTAGGCCAAGACCCAGGAGGTGTGAAACTAATGTTTCTTTTGACAGGACTCCCAAAGAAGTCCTAAAAGTGTTTGGTTTTTGTAAACTTAAAGCCCCTCATGGTGGGCTCCAGATGATGCGTAATCAAACGTTTAAGTTTGCGATCAAACTCTAAGTTTAAGATCAGAACTTTAAATGTCCAAGTTCACGTTGAGTGCGTGGGCTCAAAAGTTTACTAAACTTCACACAGATAGATAGCAGAATATAATGTTGATTGTTATGAATTCTAAGTAGAATCCTAAATGGGTTCAAACTAAATCAAAACCCAAAACAAAGCTCTGTTCGACGCTTAGGCAGTCCACTCTCTGGGGACTCCAAGCTCGGCAAGAGATTGCTTACTCAAAATCCCCCAAAACCTCCTCCTTTATATCCCCTTGCCTGCGCACGGACCAGGTCGATATCCTCGTGTTTTGTAGTCCTCGTAGCCGGTCATCGGGTGTCTGTAAGTGCTGGTAGGCTGTACTTTGACGAGGATGGGCTGATATTGTTCCTATTGGCCCGGTTCTCTTTCCTCCACTCTTTGTTCCTGGTTGTGCTCTGTCGTCGTCGATGGTGGGGCATCTGGAGTACTTGTACGTACTTACATGCGGCCGAATGTCGAGAGAGTCGGAATCGAAAGGACAAACTCAATGAGTTTAGACGCTCAGGTGGCTAGTGCTTGGCATCGGCTATTTGATAGCCGAGCCTAGCCAGCACTGCCACCTGTCATGGCATCTCGGCTTGTGGTACGTGACATTGTGTTTTACTTCAGTCGTTGACTGGCTGTTTTCACAGTCTTTTCGTTCATGTTTCTGGGTTCATCGGTGACTGGTAGGCTCATACCCCTGCCTACAGGTTTTGGCAGACCTGCGCTTACAGTTTTCAGCGCAGGCGGGTATATTGGATACGTGTTTTCATTATTTTGCTGGTCTCTTTTATGAGACCAGCGTATCAATGGATACTGCATACGCAATATCAGGACATGTCATTATTGCTGCATACATGAGTGAACCTATCATTTCTCGATAACAAGTTTTCTGAGCGTGTGATAGAGGCGTCAAAGAGACTGATGGAGAATCGGGTGTGAAATTGGCTCTGGGCTCCATAGGTGTGACTGCGATTTGTGCGTCTTTGAGATCAAAGCGTTTAATAATCTGGTCAATATAGGCTTGTTGACCAAGTGAGATAGTATGAGCATCGAGATCTCGTATGAGACTAACACCGAGAAGCCAATTGATAGGCCCTAAATCAACTATTTCAAAACGTTCATCGAGTTGCCTTTTAATTAAGGAAGTATTTGCTGTAGAGCTCACGATGAGTGTAAAATTGTCAGTTGCAACGGCAACGATAGTGTAACTACTATCGTAAACCTTGTAGAACACTGCAACGTCGGCTTTGCAAACTGGGAAAACTGCATATGTATAATCTCGTCTTCCTTAAGAGATGAATTAAGATAGGCATTTTTGACATCGGCTTGCTCAATAATCACGCCGCGAGATGCTGCAATTGATAATAATATTCTAAGTGTTGCGGCACAAACGGTCGGAGCAAACGTTTCAGTGTAGTTGACCCCAAATTGTTGTTTGAACCCTTTGGCCACAAGATGAGCCTTGTACCGGACTATCTGACTATCAGCACCATGTTTTCGATGCAAGACATACCAGCAAGAAATAATATTAGCATCAGTAGCTTCTATAATTTCCCATGTACCCAATTTCCTGATTTGAGCAAGTTCGGAATTAATTGCCGAAGTCCAGTTTTCCTTTTTGTTGCCGTTGAGTGCATCTTTAATGGATGGTATGTCTTCGCTTATAGTCAGTGCATTTTCTAACACTTCTTGAACCCAGTCTGCATCAATTTCGACACCGCTTGGCTCCAACATCTCCACGGCATCGACAACAAGCATGGATTTGACCATACCAGCTATTTTCAATGTTTTTTGACGTTGACCGCGTCCGTATTGTTCGGGATTGAATTGTGGTAGGCCTGCAAGTGAGTTTTGGTGTGCTCTAAGATGTGGTGAACTGGCAGAAGGTGAGTTTTCATCATGGAGTATTTCCACATTTTGCTGAGTTGATTTTGCTGGGCTTTCAATTTGTTTTGTATCTTCAGTCATACAATGGGTATTGTTTTTGGGCGGGAATATCATTATTCATGATGAATTTGGATTTGGATGATGAGGTTTGATTGTTGGACGGTGTTATGGCCTGGGGACTGTTTGGTTGGAATGCGATTCCTCAACCATACCATGTGGTGTTTTGCTTCAGCCCATAGATATTTTGGGAGACCTGCAGCTATCATCATTGTTCTGGCACCTTCAACAATGGTTCAATTTGTGCATTCGGCAATGCCATTGGGTTGTGGGGAGTCGTGAACATTCAGATTACGAGTTGTACCAGCAGCATTTTGGTGCGCTTTCATTTCCTTGTTTATAAATTCACCTCCTCTATCACATCTGTAGGTTTTAATTCCTGCATTCCATTGGACTTTCACCTATGCTTCGTAATCTTGATATGCTTTGAAGGCATCAGACTTTTGAGGTAAGAACGTGATGTGTTCTTTGCACATATAGAGATCAGTATTGGTGTAAGAATAATTACTTCCACTGAGTGATTGTTCTTGCGCAGGATCCCATAAATCGCCAACAACCTTTTCTCCATAGTGAGTACATTTTGTTTTGCTTTTCTTTGGAAACGGCTGATGTTGGCCTTTTCCTTTAATGCAAGCTTCACAGAGCTCAGGTTCTGCTGACATATTGAGTTCAATGCCTATGATGGTGCCTAGATGAACTGCTTCTCGTAAATCTTTATGGTTGACATGCCCCATTCAACGATGTAATTCACTAATATTAATTGGTTTAGATGTTATGTTTGCTGTGAGTTTTGAGGAAGATTTAAGTGATCCGTTGGCACGATATAATCAGCAAATTACAGGGACATGACCAATGACTTGGCGGATAGGTCTTTGCAATGCAAAATATACCTTTCTAAGTAAGATGGGAACTAATTTTTCTCCATCTTTCATAGGCAGGAAAATTCTGATATCACCTTTTCCGATGGCACTAAAAGTGCATCCATCGGCTGCGCAAACGGGTTCAGGACTGATTTCCTGATAATTTAAGAATTTTTTGCAAGATGGTGAAAAGTGTCTGCTGGCACCGCAATTGATGATGACACCAGCAGAAGGGGATGCAGCATGGGCTTCATAATTATGCCCTGATGTAACAGCAAGCGCGACATTATCACCGTCATCATTGTCGGCTACATCGATCGTAAGAAAAGTGAGAAATGCATAGTTTTCTTCTTTCTCTTCAGTTTCTACGGCATTTGTCAATTTTGACTTCTCGGTCTTGTCTTTGTCTTTTCCTTTACGTTTCTTGATCCACCAATCAGGGGCTTTTCCAGCCATACCTCCGCTGTCCTTGAAACATTGGTCATTGGTATGTCCGTCTTTATCGCAATTATTGCAATGCTGTTTTTCTTTCCCTTTCCCTTTATCTTTAGATTTGGTTTTACCATCTTTAGATTCACCTCGAGCTTTAGCATGTGCGGCTATCATAGCCTCATGCTGACGGTTAATATTAACTTCTATAGCCACGTTATTAGCTTCTTTGTTGAGATGCCATATAAGATCTTGGCTAGTGATTGATTTGCCAGCGGCATGAGTGTTCACTGCAAGAGTGGTGAACAGGGGTTTATAAGATGAGGCAAGGGATAAGGATGTTCGAATATAACTCGCAAAGGATGCATCAGAGATGGGACATCCAATTTTGGCTAGACGATCTTTTATGACGACCATATTAGCAAGATGAGTACGCATATCGGTTTTGCTATATTCGACAAAACGTGCATTCTGTAGCTGTGTAAGAAGATCGGTTTTGTACATGGCACCTTTATCGCCATGGACAGATACGAGTTTCTTCCAGAGAGTAGCAGCACTAGGTTTTCTCTTAATCTGATGGAACGTGGATTGATCTACTGTTACGTAAATGATTTCATGAACTTGCACTTCCTTCTGTAACCATTCCTCAATCAGTTAGTCATGCTTCTCAATTTCCATATCTAACATTGGAACAAGTGAATTGTTGCTTCAATAGGAAGATCCATCTCGTTCAACGAGCTTAACCGGTTTTCATGCAGTACCTGTTAAATGACGACAAAGCTTTTTTGATGTTACAGCATTAGTAACGTGTTCCTGGTATGTAGGCCAATTAGAACTGTCTGCTGTGAGCTTTGGGATTGTCAACTTTGTTGATGAAATGTCGTAGGTATCTTTGGGGCCCATAACCTGTTAGGGCAGGACTGGCTAAGAGTATGTCAGGGTTACGAGATAGCTGAGGACTGTAGTACACTGTAGTACACAAGGTGAAACCTCAGTTAGACAGAAGAACCACTATAGTATTAATGATATATATACCTGTAGTACATGAGGTGAACTATGTACCGTAAGTGAATGAATATATCATATAGAAAACAATACTTACACCTCAGTTAGACAGAAGAACAACTGAGGTGTGACAGTGACAAAAGAAAAATTTACTGTAGTGACTGTGGGTCCATAATATCATATGTGGGTCCATATCCCCAACAGAATTGAGACAGGTATGCAATCCCTTCAGGAGATTGCTAAGGCGCCCAGAACTTTAACAACATCGCCTACCTAAGATGCTTTTTCAGCAACAGCAAGAGAAACGGAGTCCTGTAAGGCGATACGTGCATAATGATTAGATGAAAGCCTTGATATGTAGATGAGCTATTTCAAGGCTAGAATAATTCGTCAATGAGCTATGGGCATCAAGCTAGTCTCAGAGAATAAGGGTGCTAGTGAAGACCAAGACCCAAGGCCAAGAAGGCATCTACAGTATGTAACCTGGACATCTTCAAGGAATCCTCTAAGCAACGGCAAGACATCAGGGACAACTTCACAACCAAAGATCAAATGAAGGTCAACTCGGGCCATGTAGAGGACACAACCTTTGCAGAGAGGGATGACTCCAACCATAAATTGCATGGCAAAGATAACATTTGCCATCTTCTGGGCCTTCTCAGCTTTGACAACATAATGATTTTCAAATATAGATCCTCTTGTGAAACGGATGCTGACGTATTTGTAAGTGTCCACATGTTCAATCAATCCTCCACAGAGATGAAGATGCCCTAAATGTGCTGGCATGTGACCAAATAGCATCCACTTCGTTTTTATGATACTAATGATCATAAAGTTTAGACAGCACCAATGGAAGAAAATATTGATCTTGCATTGTAGTCCTTTTAACGTTGTAGAAAATAGTGCAATGTCGTTGGCCTGTTCTACATGAGATATTGGGTGACCATCAAGGTGGATGTCATCTGGGTCAGGAGGAAAGAATGAAGCAAGATCTGCAAAGTAGATATTCCATAGAGTAGGTGAGGCAGTGTCCTCCATGAGAACTCCAATGAGGGATTTAAAGCTGTCAGTTAGCAAGGACTTATCCCACACCACATATGTCATACTGGAGTAGAGCATGCGTAACTAATCAAACATTGGTCCAGACACTCCAGCTTTGTAAAGCTTCGTCCATAAAGTAGAGACATCAGTGGACGGGAAGGAATTTTTAAGGTCAATGAAGGCAACATAAAGAGGTTTTCCATCTGCCTTTGCACGGTCAATAGCACATCGCAAGACAAAAGAGTTGTTGTTTGTGCGGTAGTTCTCCCAAAAGCCATTCTGTAAGTGAGGCAGAAAAGCTACAGAGTCTGCTCATTCTTGGATATGTTTATCAATGACAAGAGTCAGGACTTTGAGAAGGCAGCATTCCAACCCAATCAGACGATAACTCTCAGGATCAAGAACAGGTTTATCTCGTTTCAATATGCCAATCAGGATTGTTGTTAGCCAGTCCTGAGGCGCATCGCAGTTAAGGATGCATGAGTTAAAAAGGGAGGCAAGTGTGTCATCGGAGATGTTGGAGATCAACCGATAGGAAACGTTGTCAATTTCACATGCACTCTTGGAGGGGTGAGATTTTAACTTTATTTTAGCAGCAGAAATTTTCTCAGCAGCAACATCCCGTGAAAAGAATAAACCATTGGTGTGATCAATGGTGTGTAGTGGGATGGCAGAAGACATGAGAGTATTGATTGTCCAGACATTTCTATCAAAATGAGGAGAAGATGATTCAGGAGGGTTAAGACATTGCTGAAAGGAATCTCTGAGTTGAATCGCTGTGATAGCAGAGGAACGCGGCTTTGGATCAGACCATTCATGAATTATATTCCACCACTCCTTCTGACTCTCAGCATTTATAAGCTGCTTAAGATTGGATGCTTGTGCTGCTAATTCCTTTCCTCTCCCACAATGACTATTCTTGTTGCTGATGGCAAGGTGATCAATGGAGATATTGATGGTCTCTCTTGCAGGGAGAACCGACAAGAAAGTGATGACTTTTCTTCAGGAGACTCAATTATCAGAGGGGCTCCATCCAGCAACAACCAGGGGCTCAAAACAGGAGTGATCAACCGTGTAGGTAATTCCATGCATCAATCGGACAGCTGTACATGCGCACTCCTGCACCCTTGTCCAGTGATAGTTATCAGTCTTATGCGGAGCCAGCCAGCGTAAATCCATCTGTGCCTCTTGTTTCTGTATGTGATGGCAGAGTTTACGAAGAACGTTTCCATTAGGATCATGCCAATGAGATGATGCCAATTCTTCCATTTGAAACACCAACGCATGGATGGCGTCCTGTGAAGTTGTATATATAATGAGCTTAGTGTTCATGGGAGTATTTTCAATCGCAGTTAATATTCCAATCAATACAGCGTAGTCTGTAGCAGTGACACCAGGTAGCAGAAATGTCCTATTATGAGGGCTGCCAGGACCTGTGAAAGTGCATACAGCAGCTGGGATATGACAGGGCATAGGGCTAGGAAGGAACGCTGCAACGTAGTACAATGTTGAGGAGGTTTTGGATGCAGCACGGCCATAAAGGTAGTCCTGCAATTGCTCCAAATCATTAGCAAGGTTGATAGTTTCAGCAGCAATGATATCAAGAAATGTAGTAGGTCTACTGTTCCAAAGGCCTTCAATGGTAGACATTTGCTGTCTGATATCTCGCAAGGTCATGGCATTATGTCATGTCAGAGAATGTAAGATATTGACATGGATATGAAGGCAGTCATGGTCTGACCAATGCAAGGGTGAGATATGAATCAAATCTGCAGGAATGCGGGACAATGCAGAGAGAGATATAAGAACATAGTCAATTGTAGAAGAGCCATTTGTCTGGTGAGATGTGAGTGCTCCTCTAGTACCTTGTTCACAATAGGTCCCATTTAAGATTGCAATCTTGCAACGTTTGCAAAGGTTCAATAACCATCTTCCTTGTGAATCACATGCATCATCATTAGATACACAACATGGGTGACTTTTGGCTGCAGATATATCAGCTGTTCTTGCATTCATATCTCCTACGATAAGGACAGGTTGTGAGCCTGAAGATCAGAAGGACAACGCTTCCGCAAAATGCTCCCAGGGGTTTACATCAGTCCAGTTTTCCCAGTTTGAAGAGGGAGGAAGAAGGTAGGCACCCACTATATACATCTCATCAATTTTAGCGACAAAGAGGTTGGGTGCACACAACCCATCAATTCGATGCAGTGGAAGAGAAGAACGGTGTAGTACAGTGACACCCCCTGATGGATGACTATGGAATGACTTCCACGGCCGTGAACATGATGAGAATGACCAACCACATGGAATGGCAAAGGTTTTGTCTTCCTCAGGGTATAGCCATATCTCTTGTAAAACTATAATGTTGGCATTGTCCAATTCAGATCGAAAATTCTCATCACGCCATTCGAGAGCAAGGTTGCTGTGTATATTCCAAGTGACTAAGTTAATGCTAATTTTGTATAATAATAGTTATGAGTCATTAAAACCCCATAATCATAGGGAATGATAGCTATCACAATGGGTTTCTGGGGCCCTCTCCCTATAAAATACTAAGTGGGTCATTATGCTCTGGTTGTGGGAAAACTTTGTTTGCTATAGCAGCTTCCTGTTCAGGTAAAGGAGGAGATTGTTAGATGACATGGACAAAATAGCATGCATGGGGAATCTCTTTGAAACAAATGCTAATGTAACCAGAATGGTTGTGTAAGGCCATGACATTTCAAATGTCTGCACGTGTGATTTGGGGTGAAAAGAGATCAACAGCCACCTCAGCCATCTGTCTGGCTTGGTCATGATCAGGCACTCCTCCATCTCCAACAGGGCCAAAGAGGACGTCCTCAGGGGCAAAGTATATTCCTGGTCTCGATGAATGTTGAGGAGATGTAAAGCGTCCCTGCTTGGGGGGAGGTCTCGCATCTCCTCATCTACTATTGAGGTTGGTGCTAACAGGTCGCAACATTCCGTGTAAGTAAGGGGTCAAACCGCAAGTGAGGACAGGAGTACTTCAGAACATGAGTGCCGTAGCGTGAGATGCTTCACGCAATGTTTGGTGAGTATGCATATTGTTTATGAGAGGACTATTGGTGTTCATAGATGCCATGGGAAAGGCAGTGGCGGGGCTAATAGGTTTGCCAGCACAAATACCAACGATGGCAGTAGTGTCAGGAGAATGCAAGACAGGAATGTCAGAAGAATGCAAGACAGGAGTTGCTGGAGACAGAATTTGACCCCCAGAGGGCGCAATGTTTCCAGTTGGGGTTGTAGGAATCAGTGTTGGATCCAAGGAGCATTGAGCGCCACTCTGAGTTGTATGAGGAGTCACAGAACCGTTACCCAGTATTTCCAGATGTTTGCAATGCTCTGTGACAGCACTATGAAGAGCTTGGAATGCAAGGTCATGTTCAAGGCCCGCCTGCTGCATGTTGACATGGGAATGGATATGAGTTGGGATAGATTCATTCATTTCCTTTATGAGACACAGAAGCTCCTTATAGCAATCTTGAGCCATGATATCATAAGCAGTTAGGCAAGATTCCAATTTGGCAATATGAGTAGCTAATCCCACCTCGTTTGTGTTGTGATGATTCTGAGCCTGCCCTGCCGTTTCAGAAGTTTCAAGGGCTGTGAGGCCAAGCTGATTGTATGCAGTGAGTTCAGTGTTGGCGACAATAGGTGTCAAGCTAGAGCCTGCTTGAGCAATGGTAGGCATCAAGCTAGAGCCTGATTGAGCTGCTGCTTGGGCTGCAGCAGGTGCAAGACTGAAACTTGGTTGGGTGCTGACAGCTGTGATGATGGAGCTTGCAAGGCTGCAGTGGTTGTTTGTACTGAAAGGATTCTGCTTCTCTTTTCCCTTTTCCTTTGAGGGATGAGTGCTGGGTAGGGAGATGAGCGTAGTGGTGTTACTAGAGTTACGGCAAAGTGATCTACCCATGGAAGAAGGCAAATCAGACGGGGCGGGCAGAGTGCGGGGGAGAGTAAAATCTCCATTGTCGGTTTGGGCAGTATTTGCATGAGAATCTATAGCTGGAGTAGCTCCCGGTACGTCTCCAACAGAGATCACATTTGCAATAGCGGATAAAGGAGGAATGGCCAGTAGGGGAGAGTTGTTGTCCGTGGCAGAAAGTATTGCAGGTGCTGTGGTGACGGAAGTGGTAATCACAGGAGTTGGGTTGTTATCTGCAAAGGTAGAGCCAAAGGGGCCGCCAGTGCCCTTGTTAAAGATTCCGTCAGATTTGATGATGGTGGTTGAGTGATTTTGACCAGCGGACATGGTTTTCTGCAGACATAGCAGACTGTAATTAGCAATGTTCAAATGAGGATAGGAGCTTAAGGTATGCACCAGCTCTTAAACTATGATACTTGTGGTTGTAATTCAGCAGTTGTTCAAGAAGGATGGTGTAGATTGGATGAGGATAGTGGCAAAGTTCAGAGGCAGCTTATGTCAGACCATGTTTAGTCTGAGGAATGATGTTGCTTCTGAGTCAAGATAGAAAATGATGTGGGTCTTGAAGCTTGAGTATTGAATCCTGAGTATTGAATCCTGAATACAGAGCGAGGGAATAGATGACGTGCAAGTGGTGCTCAGAAATGTATTGTGTTTCAGACAGCAAGACATGCCATGCAACTTCTGACATATTCAATACATTTCACATGAAGAGGAAGTTGTCATACAGTTATAGGCCACAAAGATTAGCGGTAATGGGGAGGTGGTCGTAGTTGCCTCGCGACTAACAGAGTTGAGAGTTAGGCCAAAACAGCAATGCTGTATGGTAGAAAGACGTGACTGTTATAGGTGACAATCACAATATGAATGCTTTGATCACGATATTGAAGTTATTTTCAATGTAAGGATATACAATTCATTTACTTGTAGCAAAGTGTTATATGTGTAATAAGACGTCGATGCTTAAGAGACATTGGTTTATCAAGGCTGTCAATATCTATGTTGTCATTGGTGCATTTAATAAAGTGGGTGTAATTGAGAGGGTGTATCAACAGTGTTGGTGAACTTGCTGAAGAACAAAGATGTCCTCCACAAAAGGCAAGGACAATGCCATTGTTGCCAAAAGGCTTAGGCATGAGGTTGTTTTTTGTGATATTTTGTTATCAATGCATAAGGTTGTTTTTTGTTATATTTTGTTATCACCATTTTTTGCCATTGTTGCCATAGAGGCTTAGGCTCGAGGGTCATCTCTTAGTATATGATTCACAGAAAGATTTGCATAGATGAGAAATCCACTCCTTCTTTCTCTTGCCCTTCGATTGAGCTGCTGCTTAGGCTGCAGCAGGCACAACACTGGGACTTGGTTGGGTGCTGACAGCTGTGATGGTGGAGCCTGCGAGGCTGCAGTGGTTGCATCTCCTCATCTACTATTGAGGCTGGTGCTAACAGGTTGCAAAATTCCATGTAAGCAAGGAGTCAAACCGCAAGTGGGGGCAGGAACAAGGCTTCTGAGCCTGCCCTGCCGTTTCAGAAGTTGCAGAGGCTGTGAGGCTGAGCTGATTGTATGCAGTGAGTTCAGTGTTAGCGACAATAGGCATTGAGCTAGAGCCTGCTTGAGCGACGGTAGGCGTTGAGCTTTTGTCATAGTTAATATACTTCATCATGATTGATGGTGCACTGGTGATCATCAATCATCATCAATCTGAAGCGATCAGTTCCAAGTTCCTGATAATCACAAAATACATATGGAGTCAGCCCTCAGCTACTTATGTATGTAGCCCAACTTCAGGTGAATATATATGTACATAACATCGCAGTATGGGGTCTTTATTTAAATGATCCCGTGCTCAGCGCAGCGTCCGGGGTGAATCAGAAAAGCTGGCCAACATAGAAACAATCATACATAAAACTTGTCAAAATTCAAATATTTTTCATCGTCACATCTTCACAAATGTCATTGTAAGCATCTTTGAACCTTATTCTTGTATTCAATGCTCACTCCCCATTATAGAAAAACAAGGACTCAAATTGCTGTGAGTACCTAAGTTTTTGCCCTCAGGTCCAATAATGTCCACCTTTCTGTGCAGAAGCCTTCTTCTCTTGATGACATTGATGACAACAAGGCTATCTCACTGTTATCAAACCATACCCGTCTGGGCCATCTGGGTCCTCCTAATGACTGGGGAAAAGCTGCCCCAGTCTGGTGAGTCGCTGCAGATACTGTTGTGAAGTTGGGCGTGTGTTTTAATGAAGTGTTCATTATGGAGCTTGTTTCATCCCAAACCTCCATTCCTATCCCCAAAATCCATGGATGCTTCACAAGGGACTGGACTCATAATCTATTCATGGAATATATTGAAGGCCACAACCTTTACGAGATCTGGCCATTGCTGAGTCCTGAACACAGGCATTCTGTGGCTTGCACCCTTCAAAATTATGTCCACCAGCTTTGTGCCATCAAGCTCCCAAATAGCAATGTTCTCGGACCCATCCAACGCTCAGGTGAACCCCTGAAGTGTGAAGGGCATTATTTTTCAGACATTGGTGCAGGTCCCTTTCTATCTTATGCAGCAATGACTGCAGGGAATAATGGGCAAAGCTGTTTGAACCGCCTACTTCTCGACCCATCTAGCAAGGAGATATCCATGATTCCTGAGTCTAAAGAATTTTTTGACAATTCAATGCCTCTTGTACTCACTCATGGTGATATCAGCACGGCCAACATTTGCATAGGCAAGGATGACACGGTTTGGCTGATTGACTGGGAGCGTGCCGGTGTTTATCCACAGTGGTTTGAATATGCCAACATGATGGCTTACAGCAACAGATCTGACAACAAAGTATCCTGGCCTGATGGTTGGGAAGAGTTTGTGTCCTTGATTGCTGGCTGCTATAACAAGCAGTTGGCTTTTTTGCGGAAGAATGCTATTGCTCATTATGCATTTGATGGATTTGATTAATGGGTATGATGCACGAGACCTCAAAGGGAGCAGCAAATCAAGGCAACAAACGTTTGAGAACAAATTTGGTTGAAGGTGGATGTGTTGAGGAAGGTTCGATGATTGTTCGTTCAAAGGCATAGATCAAGTTTACTGAAAGTTAGGCTCATGAATTATAATCGCAGTGACATTCACTTCCATACACATAATGAGGGGGCCAAGCAATCAGTAAAGTAAAAGGCCAAAATACAAGAGGTAGGTAACTAGGAGGTGTAGGTCCAAAGGTGTGAGTGTCACTCCCAAGAACAAAAGCGAGTTCGGAAATCATTCCAAAGATGATTGATTCCATTGTCCATGGTCAGGAATAATACATAGAAACTTGAAGGGGGGTCCAGTCAAGGTCCAGTGTGGTGTGATATTAATTGCTGAAGCTAACGTGACGTTGCATTCAATCTGAATAATTCCAACAGTTGAGTGGAGAGAAGTTGAATCATACATATTACAGCAATCGGCAACCTCGGCAGGTGTCAAATTCTCATTTTGCGTTGTTCCAAGCGTGCCCACTATACCGAATATATTGACCTGTATCTATACATGCTATCCTAGTGATGGAAGTGAGTCTTCAGCCCCTATTTGGGATCGGAAGGTTGGGGATCTGCGTAAGTGTTGTGAAACCCAAACGCAGAGGAAAGAACGTGTAAATACAGAATGAATATGTAAGTGCCGTAAATTAACAAAGGAGAAAGGAATATCGAAGAAGTAAGTACAACGAAAGAAGGTGAAGTTTATGAATAAATAGGAAAAGATGAGGATGAGTGGGTGAGAGAAAAACTCAGAGAGCTGTTCTATCCTACGAAACACGTTTACCGAGTACATGATGATGAGGGTTGAGAGGAGACAGCTCAGGGTCACGCTCAAGTCACACGTCAAAATATGTCCCTTATTCCTTCCATTCCTCCCTCTCAAAGGACGTCATTTTGCGTTGTTCCAAGCATGCCCACTATACCAAATATATTGACTCGTATCTACACACGCTATCCTAGTGATGGGAGTGAGTCTTCAGCCCCTATTTGGGATCAGAAGGTTGGGGATCTGTGTAAGTGTTGTGAAACCCAACCATGAGGACCAACGGCACACAGAACGCAGAGAAGAACCCACCTGCTAACGGTCCAAATGGGAGAGAACTGGTCTCAAGCATTCAACATACATTGGAGCAATAATATCTAGAGAACGCCAATAGCGTAAGATGACTATAACAGTTTCGCCATGCTGACCACCATGTTTCGTACGAGGAAGGTGAAGGGTGCGGGAGCCATTGTCATTTGGGATCCCAAACCCGTTCCAACTAGGTAAGAGGTCAGGCCCAGTGAGAACTGGATCCGGAGCTGTCAGGTAGTTTCTGGAAGTAGCCGGAAGTCTATGTCAATTTCTGAGCCGTGCCAAAATCCCGTGAAATCATAAGTTACATCAATTTGTCAGCTCACCTTTGATTGATATCGATCACTCACGCTCGCTGTTGACCGCACCGTGGCTCGAACTCTGCTGCCCATCCACGCACTTGTCCCTCTACGCACTTGTCCCTCTACGCACTTGTCCCTCTAAGCACTTGTCCCTCTACGCACTTGCCCATCAACGCATCAGCGCACTCGCCTATCAGCGCACTCGCCTATCAACACATC
>JAGGAX010025198.1:0-14885 GCA_017657335.1 Termitomyces titanicus | reverse complement strand
GAAGAGAGTTTGTCACATACAAGAAGTAGTCGATTCGCATCAGGATTTTGAGCCAAAAAGTCATTGAGGTGACCATTTGTGGCCCATCGGGAAACAAGGGCAAATCGTGTTCCAAATTTCGAAATCCCGTAGAAAGGAAGGATATTTGGATGGGATAGTTGAGCCCAAAGGATAGCTTCCTTTGCATATACCTAGTAAACACGAGTCGAATCTCATTCCTACCTCGGTCAACTGATGGAATACCAACCTTCCTCAGGTGATCAACGTCTGGTGGATGATACCTTCGGATTACCTTAAAGCAGGTTTTTCCGCCCTGAAAATCTATCTTATATATGTCGGCAAAACTCCCTGAGGCAGTTTGTCTGGCTCCGACAGTTGATGAGACATCCTCCAAGTGGAAACGGGCTGGATATCGTTGTGTTCGTTCTGAGATTCTCCGAATAGCGGCAATCAATTGACTGCGATCCACATATTTTGAATCTGCATCTAATAACTTGATAATATTGTAGGAGTTAATTTAAATATTGAGCGAAAAGCCATGAACTCACCAACTGAAAATCGTCGAGCATTTTTTGAGCGATGTCGCCATTGCAAGATAGTAAACGCCTGTAATACTCTTTGTTGCTGAAGATGATACTAAGCAATTCTGTCACTTTTTCCCGCTTATCAACAATGCGCTTCTCAATTCCGTCAGGCTTCTTCTCAACTTCGTCAAGCCTCTTCTCAATTTCGTCAAGCCTCTTTATGATGTGGTTTTCACCTGGGCGCCACCGAGAATTCTGAGCCCAACAATCCTCCAACAGTCGCCACGTGAAGTCATCGAGACTTTTGACTTGTCCAATAGGCCTGCCTTGCATGAGGAAATTCTTTATCGAGTCTTGATACCAACGCGAAAAGTCATCAAATCTGGTCAGAAGCTAGTCCAAGACGCTATAAGACACTGCAAGAGTGAGGAACACCGAAAGACCACACCTGGTAAGAAACCATTGAGAATGCATAAACATCACCTGCCTTGGTGCTGCGGTAGGGCCTGCAAATCAATAATTCTGGTGCCTTGAACTGGATCATCTTTTCCTCGGAAACATCAGGAACAAGGTACACAGAATCAAGGCCTTCGACGTCTGTGGCGGGCATACAGTCGAAATCAGTTAGACAAGCGCGTGGCGGGACAGTATCAGTAATCCAGATGTTTGAGCCTTGAATATTTCCGTGAACAAGTCTGTTGTCATGTAGGTAGGACATTCCAGAAGCAACGTCACGGATCTTAACCCATCAATAGGCACTAACATCAAGAAAACATAAGAAGAACGGGCCATACAAATAATCGCCGATTAGCGTTCGGGTTCCTCTCTAGGAACTCCATAACATTCCCGTTCTCGTAAAAAGGACATACGACTCCTAGTATATTATCCTGGTCGCTGAGGGGGTATATGCCAAGGAACGGCAGCACATTGTCGTGCGATAGTTGTGCCCAAGGCACTATTTCGCGCGACAATGCCTAACGATAATTTTGAATTAGTAAAGAAAATTCAAAAAACCTGATACAATGAATCGACGTGCCCAATGAGATATTTCCGAATTTTCACGAAGCTTGGGTATCCTGATACGCACCACTTTTCCAGAGAGAAGACCCTTTTCGATTCTGCACGGACCCTCGGTGTCGATCACTCCCTGACGGGTCACGTCGTACAAGATGAAACGCCGGGGGTACAGTCCCGAAGCCTTGACTAACCATGAAAGAGCGACAACGAAAGTAGTCTTGTATTCCTGCTCAACAAATCCGTTGTCCAGCAGCTAGCGAGAGATATGATTTGTCTTTAACAATCAGAAAGAAACTGAGTACTCACGGTTTGCATCGCGTCAATCAGAATTTGTGCACGCTGGTCACGATGGTGCACATAATACCGGTACCTTACAACATCTTCAAACACGTCTCGGAGAGAATTGTACAACTTGCGCCCCTGATCTATAATCAATTTGGCGCTCGTCACAGACTCTCTCATAGCTGCCAGGAAAGCCGCCGCGGACAGTACGAGAAGCTCATCTAGGTTTTCTTCAGGATAGTTGATGGGTCTCGCCATTGTAAATCGTCAACCTTTGAACGTGTCTGAGTACAAGGTAGTAGGTGCGAGGTGGCTATGTGAAGTCTCGTGCCGAGGAGCCCTCCAGTGGCAGATGAACAAGGAGTTTCAGTTGACTAGAAAGCCCTCGTCCCGGGCCCAAGTCATAACAAATGAATGAACTCAACTGAATCTGTCGAGTATTTGTAGGCTGTGCCGGATTTTCAAGGGAATGCTGTGAATGAATCCCCAATAGTGTAGAGCTCGGTGATTACCGAGAAATCGAATAACCAAGTAGATATTAGGGGCTTTACTATGTATACAACCAGGTATCCGATGGGAGGGAATACAAGATAGCATTCGTGTGTGCGAAAGATAGCCTAAGATATGTACCCCACAAAACGCTTGTCAACCAGAACTTTACTGTTGGTTCATTTGAGGCCTGCGACACTGCAGACATACCTCCGCCCGAAATGTGTATTCAACGAAATATACATGTCAAAATAGAGTGGTGGATCCTAACTTTAAATCTCATGAGTGCTTGACTCGGAACGCAAAGAAAAAGGCCATCACGGGTTAAGAATGCCCAACGAAGGGTCGATTCCGATTGTGTGCTGTACCAGGGGTGACACCAAGAGGCACGGTGTGACCACAAGGTAGAATACTTCCAACGCAAGCAGAAAGATCTTCACAGAAGTCGTTACTCCACGAGCACTTCCTGATTATGTGACTCATGATCGCGTTCCCAAATCCGTGCAAAAGATCCTCCTTCCTCACTCGCATTGATCGTAAGCCACGCCTCCAGCCGGCGCCCCAGTTCTCCACCACGTCCACCACAGACATCCCCAGTGGTATTGAGCATCTGCTCCTTCTCCTTCTCTTGCTTGAACGGAAGTTTCACAGGCGCCTTCCGCCTATTGACAGCAGACACAAGGTCGTTCGATGGGCAGTCGTCTGCCGAGATGGGAGGGCTCGACACTGCACCTCGATCGTCGGACCCATCAAGGCCCTTGAACCACTCTTCCTCAGTTTCCTCAGGCCCCAGGATGCTATCGACGAGGCCCTCCTCCCAACCGTCCCACTCGACAACACGGTGGGCCATGCGCAGACGCAACCCGGCACTCTCGTAGAAAAGCCATTCTCGGGAGAGAGCGGCTAGATCTGGCCCTTTGTCTGATTGGGGTGAAGAAGCACAACTCTGTCCACGTTTGCCAACCTTGACGATAGCTTGTCGGAATAACTTGGCGATGAATGGGCTGGACTGAACGAAGGCTGGAGCGTGCGCGCATTGCCAGAGTGGACGCGTCGTAGTAGATTCCCAGTCAATGATGCAAGTCTAAATGATCAGACGTCAGACGAAAACCCAAATCTAGTAGGACAGGATAACCTACGATCTTTGTAGGATCCTTGGAGTCGACGAAAATGTTCTCAAGACTAAGATCATGGAGATCAAGCCCAAAACTCTCCGGTGCATCTCCCAACGTCACTTTGGCGAGTCGCTCCATCAAATTCATCCACCTCGTCATCTCTTTCCGAACCAGGTCCTCCCTCTGGGAAAGATGTGCGACGAGGAACGTACTCCTTTGCATCCGTCGGTAATCTCGATACATAGCATCACCAGGTCCCTCCCATTCTTCTTCGCTCTCCTCAAGATCCCACTCGTCGCTCTCGTCACTCTCGTCGCCGGGTACCGCCTTTAACCGGTGGTGTCGAGAAGAGTGGATCTCGTCAGGATCCAGATGAAGCCGATGAGGAGCGGATCTTCCCTCGTTCTCGCGAATGACACTTTCTATCTCGCGTTGGGCACACGACGAAAAGTAGCTGCTCGAGCTAGGCCATGGTCCACGATTCAGTTCCGTCGGATGAACGAGTTCTCCCCTATTGGTACCAAAGAAAGGCCATGATATTATCGGTCCAATGTGAAAGTCGGAACCGGTTGGCCGTGCCAATTTTGCTTTCACGTGGTTGAGTTTAGACGTCACCAGATTTGACATACTCAGAGTCGGGGAGAAAGGAAAAGCAGAGTAAGGCAGCTGTACCGCCCTTGGTGTAGGTGCAGCAGACGATAATGGACCATAGGGATTTGGGCCGAGGTAGAGTGATCCAATGTCAGAAAAACGGTGAGCGAACAAGGGCAGGAGCAACCCTGCGAGGTTTTCTAACAACTTGACGAGGTCATTATAGCTGAGTGCGTGGAATACAGTCCCAAGCTGCACGCCAGGAGCCTTAGGGACATCAAATTAGTCGATTACAGTGGATGTTGGACCGACAGCGTGCTTATGGAACATACCTTTGACATTAAGATGTACTCGCCACCGAGTCGATTATATGGGTTGGAGTCAAAATGATACACATTAGGAAGGGGGATATTGGTCTTTTCACGAAGATAATGCATTGTAGCAGCTTCGGATTCGGTTTTTAGACGAGGCATGTACCGTCGAGCTACACTTGCAACCAGTTCAGTGCTGTCAACCAGGGTAACAAGGTAGGCCTAAAAAGAAATTTTCAGCGTTTACCGAAAGTCGTACTTTCGACGACTCACTTTGTGGAAGGTTCCTGTCGGTGCAGGGGCCATCAGGACTCGACCCAAAACATAGGGGTCTAGAACCTACCAGCACTGAGAAATTCGATCCTTCCGACATCTATGCCCCTGTGTTCGCGTACAACGTCCTTGAGCACTTTTCTATCGACAGGAAAGAGAGCTGCACCATCTGCAGCAGCGTCGGCCTTGGCTTCGCGTTTGCGGTCTGCGTGTTCGAATTCCCAACTCCACTGTACCGGTTCAGGAAGTGGAGAACTTTTACTAAGATTCAACGATATGTCGCGTCCATTTGTGTGCATGTCAGGGATGGCGTTGGTGTTGGGAAGAGCTTACTGCGAGTATAGCTTATCGGGCGTCTCGGTCGGTGTTCCCAGGGCAGGAAACACGCGGGTATCTGGGCTTGTAAGGACTTCGCGCGCTGTTCAAGGTGGAGATCGTGGTAGTTGCAGTTTAAGCGGTATCTATTGAACACCGGACGACGGAGATTTGAGGCGCGGTATTATATCATGATTCATGGCGTGCTATAATTAATCGGCTGGATAAGCGGATTTGGCCGCGTTTGCCATTCCCGTCCAGACCATGTGGCTCTTACCCCAAAATTGTCGGGCCGCCCCAGAATTTTGTCCCCTTGCGGAGCCGTACGGAGGACTTGACCAGTCCATGTTGTTTCTTTTGGCCTCTGAAATTTGAAAACCTGGAGTATGAACCCTTTCTTACCCCTGCCTTTGTCTCTTGATCAACCCTACTCCGTCCCTCCCGCGGGGCTCTTATCAGAACGGCTATTTGACTGAGCCAAGGGTAAGGCTATTCTGTACGTTATGTACATACATAGCTTGCTTCGATTCGCTTCTCGAGATCGCCAAGACACGCAAACAAACATCAAAAATCCTCATGTTATCGCGAACGTGCGTCTGTTGGTTGCTGCTGAGATGCTGGCAGTTGATCTGAAACTGATGGTGAAAGGTATAATCCAGGCATTAAGTCCACTACTTCTATAACTTCTTTAAGTACGTAAGTAAGTGACCCCACACCAACTTACGTATCTGCTGATCAATGGACGCGCAATAACAGGATTCGGTGATGTACTTTCCCCATTGACAGACTCCGCTGAAAAGTGACTCTTATGCACCAACCTGTGTTCCCGGTACCACGGTATATGTATGACCTATTAGGCCATTCCGCATGAAGGACTCAAACTGGAATACACTGTTTTCCGCTCGGTCGGAGGTCTTTCATTAACGCCGCAGCTCGTCCATGTAAGCTATCCTGTCAAGCTTTTAACTCAAGGCCGAGATAAGTGAGTGCCTTGGCATCGTACAAGCCAAGCATTTCCAAGGGGCTTAAAGTTAGAAGTAAGTTGCATATGTCTGTTACATACTTACCGAATATACTTGAGCTTCCTCGAAATGTTTACGAGAGCACTGGGTATCTAAGTGTATCCCATACATTGGCAGAGGGGGTGCCCATGAAGTTCCTGATTTGATTCAAGAAGAGTTTGCTACAGTGTTGTGACTTTTCCAGGGATATCTATACACGGCAGGCTGGTCATGATAGTTCACGCCAGTCCTTATTGTATGCTGCACCTCTCAATCTCTAGCGACTGATTATGAATTGTCTGCTCGGGCGTTTGAAAGGACTTGACTCCCAAGTCGTATCTACCTGAGAGACGACCTTGACCAGTCTGCCTGCAGAAAACAACCCGTCAACAAATCTTTCAAAGAAGAGTCTTCTACAGTGTTGTGACTTTTCCAGAAATATCAAGCTAGTTCACGCTTACTGTATTACGCTACACCCCTGGATCTCAATCTCTAGCGTCGCGCGTCCGATTATGAATGGTCTGCTCGGGAGTTTGAAAGGACTTGTATTTCCTTGAGGGACCACCTTGACCCTTCTGCCTGCAGAAAACAAGCCGCAGAGAAAAAAAAAAACATATCGCCCCGCCCTATTACCAAAATAAGTAAAATGGCGCGATCGGAGTTTCGGCACCTCCGGCGATTTAAGGTTCAAACCACGAAACATAAGGTTCGAACACAGAACACTTATAAGTTCAACCGATTAGTAGTAAATACGTTTGTTCGCCCACAATTGTTGTTTGCTCTTACTTCTCTTCATCACTTGAGAAAATGAGAATACTACACTAACTCTTCATCTTCTTCACTCGGTACTTGGCTTGTGTGACAACTTGTCTTGTCTTTTATACCAACAGTGGTCGAGCACAACCAAGGAATGACCACTGGGATGTTTTGTCCTTGAAGACCTCCTGAGCCTCGAGTCTTCTCACATGCCTTACTGCCATCGATTGATATGGCTTTTATACCCTTTCTTTGATACTGGAAAGACTTTTTTATACTACGGTCAACGATTATAGTAGCCTCCATGTCTTCATGCCATGTCTCCATGATGGTTACCGACTGTTCACCCACCGCCTACCCATAACATATGGGCCTGCTATCACGTGTGATATGGTGTCAAAAGCCTCTACAGCTATGTAAACATTCTCACAATCTCCCCTCAATACACTCCTCACTCATATTGCTGGGCTCATTTCAGGTCGGAGCTTATTTATCCCCAAATTGCCTTCCTAGTCCATTTCAATCAATCCTACCGAACTCACAAACGGGTTAGCAGGAGCCTCAGGTAACGAGGAAACGATCGATGGAATCTTCAGACACGACTCTCAATGCTTGTAAGTCAATCTAACCCTGTTCTGGTTTGAGTCTACGCCTTCACATGTGACCCTATCTAAGCCACAATGAATGACACTCACGTCGTTCACTCTGCAAGTAGTGTGTATGACGGGAAAAGGAAGTACACTGGGCTGGGCGCTTCTCAAATTCCATCGTATGCAATCTCCATCCTTGATATTACAATTGATTTCTTATTTCTTTCAGTATTCGCCATGTCTTGTTAGACTTGGATAAGCATCTTGAAAAAGCCGTTAGAGGCGTAAAGAAAGCTCTCTTGTCAGCATCTGAGCCTTTCAAGGCGCTAAAGGCGCGTTGTGTTACACCGGGTATTATCACTTGTGTCTGCGTTGCAGAGGGTTTTATACCCTACTCTACGGTGGGCGCGTCAATAAAGATACGTTCTATAATTATCTGGAGTGATCGAGCATCATCTCTTCTTGTTTTGTTGTATATAATATTACTTTTTTTCTGGCCTTCTTTTTTTGACGCTCTGTTACTACATCGCTTCCCGACGTGTTAATGATTTACAATATCTTGCGCTCATTTTGTTAGTATCTAATGAAGTCGAAGTTGAGGGATGTCACTATCGCATCGGGAAGGGAGAGTGAAGTATCTTCCACTGGAAGGCGTTCCGTAGAGCGGAGTGTAATGCCAATGCAGGTGGTACCTATCCTCCAGATATCTGCCCTACGGATGCGGGGCGTCCCACGCTGCTCCTACACCTACACCCAATCTCAAAGTTGGCTCAATCGATAATGGGCATAACAAACGATTTGCAGGAAATTTATTATACATGTTTCGAAAAAACCTTCCTTGCTTCAGCCCCTTCTTCCGGTGTCGCAAGGATAAAGTCTTTCTTCAGGTAGACATGCGGCTTCCTTTGAGCAAATCCACGGGCTATTGTCTTATCCTCGTCAGTGACGATTTCAGTTTTCTGTAAACCACACGTGAGGGATCAGTATAAAGTGGGATGCGCCTGTTGACCCACCATAATCAACGACGATCGGACGCCAAAAACTGGATCGCTGGATAAGAAAGGATCGTCTTCGAAATACAGAGCTGTGACAAGCTTTTCAAATCCAGAGGCCTATACGTCATTAGTTGGCAGGAATCCGATGCCAGCGAGAGGAGACAAACTTCAATCATCATATGTAAATGAGCAGGCCTATGAGCATGACGCCCAAGCCGTCTTAGTAAATTTCCGACCGTGATATCCGTGGGAACAGGATATGGAACAGGTCTAGGGAGAAATGATCAAATGAGATGTTCGCGAAAAGTAATATAAATCGTGAACGTACACGACAGCGCGGAAGGAATAATACCCATCTTCAGCTGACATCAAACGCCCGCGACAGTCAGGTTTGTCCCGTTGAGTATACTATATATACCCTTAGTTTAGAAACAAGCTGCGATCCCGATGACACATGTCATACCTGAACATCATAGAGACCATCGCCATCCGACTCCCATGTATCTATTATTGCGCCTGCTATTGGATTTCCCTTCGTGTCTAGCACCCGTCCCTCGACGAACATGTAATCGCCCTTTCCTTCTGAGGCTATAGTTTCACCATTCGGAACTAAAAATGTCAGAACGATACAAGGTATCCACGACGAAGAGTAGCATACCATGCTCCGCGTCCTCCGTGAAGAATGGGCCAAGTACAGTGGCCTCCGTAGCTGTCGATGGCTTCGTGTTATTGATTATTTCGACAAGCGTCGATGCTCCCAACATATCAGAAAGAAGTATGAATTCTATGGGGGTCTCAGTAACCTTGGCCATGTAGAAGAATTTCTAATGACAATTACCTGGTCGGGTATCGGTCGACATCTGCCCAGTTCGCGTCAAAAATCGAATCGCAGACCTTGATGTCGATTAGATGATTCGAGAACAGGCGTAAGAGGTCCTCGACCTACATCCACTCGTCGCTTGTCAGAGATGTTTCACGGATGAACGCATGTAAATGGTCGACCTGCGGTCATGAGTGCGTATGTTGAATTTCAATCACTGGTATGACATACGAGACTTTTGAAGATAAACTTTGTCCTTTCATCAGGGCCTATTGGGCAGCCAATCAGTTGAGCACCCTATGGAACGGGAAGGGTTTGCCAACAGTTTGCGTTGACAGCCTGAACGTTGCTTGTGATCGAGTCTGCAGTCATGTCCATCATCTTCGGCAACTTTGAGATATCGATGCCAAGTTGGGCAGCGAGTTGTTTAGCTTTGAAAGCCGGGTCAATGGCAGAGGCGGGCGACATGGCTTGGTAACGAGAGAAATGCAGGTGTGAATTTCGCCAATGGGTCGGGATTTATATAGGGTTGAAGTACTCCAGGCCACATGAGGTCTGGGAGAAAGACGCATACTTATTTGGAAACCAGAGATTGGTCATCTAAGTTGTTAATCGCCTCATGACCAGTGTCGAAGTGGCGAAACAAACAGAACCGACACAAGAATGTGGGAAGTCTAACGCTGAGTTTAGTCGTGGTTTTACCACAGTGGTCGACCCTTCCCACGTAGTAAATGCACCACGGTGCACCGCAGAGTCCTCTCTGACATTAGTTCGGCTTTCTGAAATCCTTCAGTCCTTCAGTCGTGCGCAGGGTCCTGTGACAATATTTCATAGTAAATGGGAGTTCAAGCAAAAAAAAAAAAAAAGAATAACACGGCTACATTGGAGTCATGGAAAACCGCATCATATGATTCAGCGCTAGATGATATTGATAACACCCCAGGAATACTTATAAAAGAACACATAACCTAGAGGGTCCCATTTTGTGATGGGGAAGAAATTCAAACTTTGCTTATAAGTACATGTTTCGAGACAGCCTTCCTTGCTTCAGTCCCTTCTTCCGGAGTCGCAAGGATGAAGTCTTTCTTCAGGTAAACATGCGGCTTCCTCTGAGCAAACCCACGAGCTATTGTCTTATCCTCGTCGGTGACAACTTCAGGTTTCTGTGAACCACACGTGAGGAACCAATGGTAAAGTAGGGTGTCCTTGTTGATAGCCTACCACAATCAACGATGTCCGGACACCAAAGACAGTGTCACTGGTTAGGAAGGGATCGCCTTCGAAATACAGGGCTGTGGTGAGCTTCTCAAATCCAGGGGCCTAATGCGCGTCATTAGTCGGCATAGAGTTCAGTGCGAGAGAGAAGAGACAAACTTCGATCATCATATGTAAATGACCAGGCCTGTATATATGACGTCCGAGCCGTGTTAATAAACTCACGACCGTACCATCGGTAGGAATAGGATATGGGACAGGTCTAAGGGGAATCAATAAAATGAGATAATTGCAAGAAGGGATGAGGATATTGTACGTACACAATAGCGCGGAAGGAATAAGAACCATCTTCAGCAGACATCAAACGCCCACGACAGTCGGGCTTGTCGCGATTAGTATACTGTGTACCCTTAGGTTAAACAAGTTGCAGTCTCGTTGAGAATACACGAGAGACCTGGACATCATAGAGACCATCGCCATCCGACTCCCATGTATCCATTGTTGCACCTGCGATGGGATTTCCTTTCGTGTCTAGCACTCGTCCCTCGACAAACATGTAATCTCCCTTTCCTTCTGAGGCTATTGTTCCACCATTCGGGACTAAGAAAAATCAGGAATACAAGGTACCCGCGACGTTAGAATAGCAAACCATGCTCCACGTCATCTGTGAAGAATGGGCCAAGTATAGTGGCCTCCGTCGCTGCCGGCGGCTTCGCATTATTTATTATGTCGACGAGCGTCTCCACTCCCAGTATATCCGACAGAAGTATGAATTCTGTGGGACGGGTTTCAGTGACCTGAGTATATAATTCATGATGGCATAACCTTGTCGGGTATCGACCTGCCCAGTTTGCGTCAAAAATTGAATTGCAGACCTTAGATGTCACTTAGATGATTCGATAACAAGTTTGAGACCTCGACCTACATCCACTCCTCATATGTGATAGATGTTTCGCGGATGAACGCGTGTAGATGGTCGACCTGAGGACCATGAGGGCGTGTTTCGAATTTCAATCACTAGTACAACATACGAGACTTTTAAAGATAAACTTTGTCCTCTCATCAGGGCCTTTTTTGACAGCAAATCAGCTAAGCATATGTACACGGAAACGGGTAGAATCTACCAACAGTTTGAGTTGACAGCATGTACATTGTTTGTGATGGAGTCCGCAGTCATGTCCATCATCTCAGGCAACTTTGAGAGATCGATACCAAGTTGGACAGCGAGATGATTGGCTTTGAATCCCGGTGCAATGACAGAAGTCGACATGGTTCGGTGAAAAAAGAAGTGCGATTGTAAAGACCGTCAATGGAATGGTATTTATATAGGGTTGGAGTCCAGGCTACATGGTAACAGAGATGCATATTTGGGAACAGTTGAATTGGTCATCGAACCCTCCTGACCGGTGTTGAAGGCAAACAAACGAAAGCCGTCACGTAAGAATGTGGGAAGCCTTGAAAGCTGCAGTCTGGATGTCCGAATTTTAGTAGTGGTTTTCGCCGCAGTACTTGAGCTTAGTCGCCTCGATCTGGTCGACGATCGCCATATTATGAGGTCAGCTACCGTGGACTGGTTTTTCTTGGCCAAAATTACCAAGGTGCACTGCCTCTTCTCCGACCTTGGCCAGAGTACGGCCTTCTCACATAGTTTTTCCGGGTCAAAACCACCACGATGCACCACATCCTGCCTGAAGAAAGTCCAGCTTTCTGAAGTCACTTCAGCTGCACCAGTGCTGTCATAATATTTCGTGTCAAAAGAGGCCCTTAGATCCATTAATATTTCGTGTCAAAAGAGGCCCTTAGATCCATAAAGCCCATAGAAAATTTGTGCCAGCTTCACAATTCGACACCGTGTAGAAGATGACGAAAAGAATGAAAAATGGCAGACTTGCCAGTGTGTCACATTGAGGTCACGCTTCAAGTTCAAAACTTCACTGCAGTGACCAGTCATTCCCTCGAGCTCAGGCCTTCTGTGACCTGTCTGGAATTTGAAGGACAATATATTTAGCGCTTAGCCGGTACTGTGCGTGTTCTCGCACGATCTTCGTCTCACGAATATCATGACCTACATGCGATATCAAATCATTTTGGAGATCCTGGGAGCTCCTGAGGAATTTCTCCTTTCTTAAGGACACCCACCGTTTCTGATTAAAGGTTTCCTAGCTTTTCATCAATTTCAACAGACTTAGATTATTTGACCTCCTGATGCCTCTGCCTTTTGTCTACAATGGCCTCCCTTCCCGCGTCATCTTTGGAACAGGAACCATAGTCCAAGTCGCGGCCGAGGTTGCGAATCTGAAATGCAGCCGAGCCCTTGTTCTCACCACCCCTCAGCAAGTAGAACAAGGACAAGCCGTTAAAGAGATCCTTGGAGACCTCTGTGTCGGTCTCTACACGAATGCGACAATGCATACACCTACAGATGTCACTAATGATGTTATGCGTACTGTTGAGCAAGTCCGTGTAGACTGTGTTGTTGCCGTGGGTGGTGGTTCCACGATTGGCCTGGGGAAAGCAATCGCTCTGCGGACTGACCTCCCGCAGATCGTGATACCTACAACATATGCAGGCTCTGAGGTAGGTTTATCTCTTTTCAAATGTCCATTACTAACGTATACCTGCAAAGACAACAACAGTTCTTGGTCAAACGGAAAACGGCATCAAGACAACGCAAATGACACTCAAAGTCCTCCCGGAAGTCATCATTTATGATGTCAACCTCACTCTCAGCCTTCCTGTGAAGATGTCCGTGACGTCAGGGATCAACGCGATTGCACACGCCGTTGAGACTCTGTACTCGAAAGAAGCCAACCCGATCACAGATCTCCTTGCGCAAGAGGGGATCAAGAGTATTGCCAATGCATTGCCTACAATCGTACATGCCAAGGATTCAGAATTGGTGTTACAAGCGAGGAACAATGCACTCTACGGTGCCTGGGTCAGCGGAACTTGTTTGGCTGCTGGTGGGATGTCGCTACACCATAAGCTCTGTCATACACTTGGTATGTGCAGCATTTGTTTATCACCGCCTTCGAGGTCAGGGTGATCGATGTACGAAATCCAGGCGGGAGTTTCGGTCTCCCTCACGCTGATACTCATACTGTCATCCTCCCCCATGCCATAGCCTATAACGCCCCATTTGCAGCTGACGCAATCGCGAAAGTTGCTTCAAGTCTTGGCGTAACGAATGCAGCTCAAGGGATATACGACCTTGCGAAGGGGCTAGGAGCCCCCTACTCTCTTAAACAGCTCGGTATGAAAGAGGTAGACCTGGAGAAGGCAGTCGAAATCGCAGTCAAGAGCCCGTACCCTAATCCTGCGCCATTGGAGAGGGAGAAGCTTTTGAAGTTGTTGAAGAATGCCTGGGCTGGGAATCGGCCGGAGTAATTTTGAGATTATCTGAAGTATAGTACTTGGTGGTCACATAAAGTTCGAACAACCTGGTTACTTTCCCGCCTCATCTGAATTAATTTCATCGTTAAAAGCACTTTGACACCCATTCCGGGTATCGATGACGACTTCGCCACTCGCCATTTTGCTTTTGGTTGCAGAAAAATTCCCAATGAAGCATTCATAAGTCCTATCGACATCACTAAATGTTGTGAGATGTGTCGATACTTCCCACATGGGAAAACTCTTCTGGTCCGACCCGCCGGGTCGGTGCGATCTAAAAACTCCTACTTATTGAGAGAAGAGAAGGCTCAACCAGCGACCAACTCCGCCAATTCTTCACTGGTTGGGTCGTGCTTGAAAGTCCGAGTCTATGTCTACTACGAGAGATGTAGTCCTTCTGCTCTAAGCCGACCAGAAATCCTGGCGATTTCACTGGGCTTCAAGTTCAAAATATACTCGTCTGTTCACGTCCTCATCATTCCCTCCCGGCTTCTGCGACAATAAATTAGCCTGCGCTTCCGTTTCAAGTGCTCGTTCTCGCACGATATTATTACTGGCGGTAACCATGCCCTAGATGCGATTTTAAACCATCTTTGAGCTTCTGGGAGCTCCTGGGGAACTCCTCCCTACTTAAGGACATCGTTTCTGATTAGAGGTTTCTCAACCTTTCATCCACTGCAGCAGACACAGAATATCTGTCCTTCCGATGCCTCTGCCTTTCGTCTACAATGGCCTCCCTTCCCGCGTCATCTTTGGAACAGGAACCATAGTCCAAGTCGCGGCCGAGGTTGCGAATCTGAATTGTAGCCGAGCCCTTATTCTCACCACCCCTCAACGAGCAGAACGAGGACAAACCGTGAAAGATCTCCTCGGAGATTTATGTGTGGGTCTCTACACAAACGCGAAAATGCATACGCCTACGGATCTCACTGACGATGCCTTGCGTACTGTCGAGGAACTACGAGCAGATTGTGTGGTTGCCGTGGGTGGTGGTTCTACCATCGGACTAGGGAAAGCAATCGCTCTGCGGACTGACCTCCCACAGATCGTGATACCTACAACATATGCCGGCTCCGAGGTATGAAAATTAATCTCTTTCTCGAAAATCTTTGAAGTATATCCGCATAGGCAACGCCAGTCATTGGTCAAACGGAGAACGGCATTAAGACAGTACAAAAGACACTCAAAGTCCTCCCAG
>JAGGAX010025197.1:0-14965 GCA_017657335.1 Termitomyces titanicus | reverse complement strand
TTCAGAGGCCCTGGAAGCATGGGAACTAACTATACAGTACACATAAGCCACATAAAAACAAGTGACAGCCCAAAAGGGCCATATCTCCAAAAATGATCAAAACCTCAGAAATGGCCAGAGGTGGCTGTGCACCCATCAAGAATGCTTGTTGCTGGCTAAGCATTGAGCGTTTTTGATGCTCTGAAATGGGCTGGGGTCAACTGGAAAGAATGGAATGGAGAAAATGGAAATACAACAGAGAAATGGGAAAAATGGGAAAAGGGAGACATGGGCAAGGGGAAAATGGGGCCTGTAGATGGAGAAAGGACAGTCCCCTGACAGAGACAGAGTCAATGAGGATGTTCCGAGAGGACAACATCAGATGTGCAGCATCTGGTTTGACTTTCAATACTTATGAAATGGACATTAGTGAACATGTATTAAATGATTAGTTAGCTGTCTTCAAGTTTCAATGGGTTAACATTGCACAAATATTCAAATACAGCAAGCTCCCCACTCTGTAGGTGAAGTACTCACATACAAACATGATTCGTTTCTCAGACCTTTTTCTTCATATTGCTCTACTACATGCTATCACATTCCAGTAGCTCGGAATACCCCTTGAGTTGGTGTCACAGATTTTGGCTGGGGATTGGTCACACTTTGTGATAAAGCCTCTGACCTACTTCTCACCAAATGACTCAATGATAAGACTGTCCTGCAGCCCAAAACAAAGTGGAAGCATGTTGAGTACTATATATTAATATGTGTACTAAGTTTGGTGTGCTCGATATGTCTGGTTTTTGCAGAACCTTTTTTTTTGTCCGACTTGAGGGGGTCCTCTGAGCTACAGGTAAGGCATAGTACTCATGACTAAGTATGAGTAGGCGGGCAAAAGAGCCTCCACCCTTACTTAAGTACTAGTTTATGCTGCCGGCAAGCCACACTACAGGGCTAAGAAGTAGGTACTCTACACCGAATGTAGGTATTGTATGTAGGTTGGTGTCATGTATTCGAATGAGTGTGTGATATAGTTTTTGCCACAGAGATGTATTTGGCAAGTCATAGTGGTGGGGTCACATTGTGGTGCACTTAAGGTAGGTCATGGGTGGGATTAGTCCAGACTCCACATAAGGACTTCAGATAGGCAAGGCACAGGGTTGTTTGAGCATGGTTCCCCATAAAGGTACTTCAATTGTGACCTTAGCTGCCTGGACGTAGTAAGCATTGCAAAGAATACTCAAAAGCAGGAGGGACGGCACATAATTGAAAGGCCATATCCAATACTATGCCTTACCTGTAGACTGGTAACCACTCACCTTAGGCATGACACTGCATGCTTCTTGATGGACCTTTAGGCCCCATTTATGTGACAGTAGAAAGGGGCCTTCAAAGACATTCGCACAAGAGGTTGATGCTTTGATTCTAAAAATAGTACATGAGATCTCCGATCCACCACTGGACCATCAGTTCTGATTGCAGATATCTGACTGCACCTCCACCGCTTCAGTCAACCCTTGTTCAATGTCAAACATTCCCTGTCTTTCTCATTTGTTGTTGGTCTGCTGTAGTGGGAATTTAGCTGCTTGTACAATTCACTATCCAATCATCAGTGATTGCCAGAACTATCTGAGAGAGGTTTCAAGAATAGTTGACTCTCAATGGCACTTAGCACATCTCCTTTCATCAAGCGCTCTCACATATCAGAGGGTACATCTTATCTAAAATCTATCTAATCTAATCTGATGTATTTCAATCATAACATGGCCTGCCTCATTTACAGGCTTTCCAGACCTGACTGTTTTGTGTCACTGTTGTATATATATGAAGCAATTCTTCAAAGTGTAAGTTCAAAGCTAAGAGTGCCAAGTTTCCACAAATTCATTTTTGATCTGTTTTTGAAACAAAGGGTGATTTCTCCTTGTGAATCCTTTGCCTGACTGACAACCCTCATAACCGGCATCACTCCCAGGCTAAATTTAACTCCATTCACCCCTCTTGCCATAAACCCCAAATTTATACCTGTGTCTTGCCTTTTTCACTCCTGGATCTCAAGGTACTGTTCTTCAATAACACCAATCATTGATGATCAGTTGCCTGCACCATGATTGTTAATACAAATGACTGATTTATGGTTTAAATTGTAGGTCATGCCCTATGTGAATCTGAGTAAACTTCTTTCAAGACAGAGCGGTGGAGATTGGCTTTGATGCCAGGTTGACATGAGATTGGATATAGTAATACAACCTGCTTAAAACTACAGCGCCACCCTAACTGTATTCACACCAACTTGAGTTACAAATAGAATATACTTTCCAACTGTCATCATTCTGTTATATTTCCTTCAAAATAATTAGCACAAAAGCTGTATATGACCATACATGTAGTACTGAAGCTATATATCCAATACATCTGACTTGGAGTCTTTCTGAGTCTGTGCCGCAGCACAATTGAGTATCACCATGGTTCATAATTCATATATATTTGTGGCTAGGTTGTCTAGCACAATATTTACTGGTCGATTACTGGGTAGGGAGGACAGTGGACAAGGGTACAATGGATCATGATGGTATATATTATAGATAACTCTCAGCAAGTCATCTTACCTTTTACATTTTCATCTTACCTTTTCAAATCAGCCTGTTTCACTGCAAATACTTCATAGTTACCTTTGAAATGGTTACAAATAGTCCATAGATCATTTCTAGGGTGCCTCCTAGACTATAGAATATTCTGTCAATTTTCTATGTTGTAACAGCTATGGGTATTGTAACAGCTATGGGTATTCATTGGCCTGAGGTTTTTGATCTCATTGTCATCTCTTCCACTCTAACTTTGGCAAGCGTGCTATGTCTCCCAGTCTCACACAGAACTTTTCAGGATTATTTTGTAGCAAGTGAATCATATATCCTGACATACTAACAACTACTTTCTTGCTCTCCAGCACAGCCTTGCTTTACAGACATTCAATTTTTAATATGATCACCCCCTCAGCTCCCTCAACTTTGTTATATGATATGTCTTACTATAATAGTCCAAAGTGCCACTTAGTGCCACTAGATCCTATATCTGCAAACTTCCACACCCTACAGTAAATACCTCACTTGCCCTTACATCTCTGCTTGTGACCTCGCAATGGGCGGTCCACATCCTGCGACACCATTACATCACTCAACAATCTGGCAGATAAATATTGCTAAAATGTCAAGAATATTCATAAGAGCAACTAACTATGGCGCACATTGACAAATAAAGCCTATATGCCCTACAATTTACTGGCCAAAGCTTTGCATACTCCTAGATATTTGGACTCGAGACGAAGATGGGTACTACTGACATGGAACGCTATATTTCTAAGGCTGCCCTATCCGTACACTCATGTATTGAGAGAATCAATGTCAAATCTTGAGCCAATAACCACCACATGAGGAACAGCTCAACCAGAAAACCAGGTGTCCACGGACCTCACCAGAAAATATGAGTTGACAACCTGGAAGGATCCAGCCAGATCTGATGAGCGGAAAGTGTAGTCAGTCATCTTCGAGAAGGCCCATTGTTATGTACACATAAATAGGGCCTAAGAGCCCATCAAGAAGCACTTACCATTGTGCCAGCGGTGTAACCACTCCCTCCACAAATACTATCATGAACAGGGAGTTGCAAAATTTTTAGCAAATTGATGATTACAACACAACAACTGTACTTTTCTCATCAGGAGTCAGTTGACTAGTATCTTAGGTAGATGCTTATCATGTTACATTTGTGGTAGCATACTGTTGAAGCTCCTTGGAAGGAAGCCAGATGTTCAGACCCAGTGAAAAGTCAGTATGGCAAAAACAAGCCAAATCAAGCAAAACGAGCCAAATCACGTTCCAGGCTAGACCAATTGAAATAAGATCAACAAGATTTTTATCATCTACCCTTGCTTTGACACTTTCCAACCAACTTTCAGTAAATTTCAGAGTTTGATGTAATGTTCAACCAACACCATAAGTTATATCAACATTTAAACCAATGTTCTCATGTTTGTTCCAAGGCCACAGATAACATGCACAGATCTATATAAGATCTGCTGGCATCTCCAAAGTCCTTCGCCCTCTTTCTTCCTGACCACCACCATCCCCACCCCTTCTCTCTATCCCCTCTTCCAAGTGTTGCATATATGTGCTTCAGTGTATGTCTTTGTATCATTTTTGATGATTACTTATTGACAAAAGTACTTAGGCAGAGCCATAATATATCAAGGCATGATAGGTTGTCATTGATACTGGCCAGCTGATGTGCATGCCATGGATTCTTCTTGCCTCATCCTTTCTGACTTCGCTTCCATAGGATCACAACTGACAATGCTAACACTTGCATATGCTCAATACTGAACAGTGCAGTAAAGGAAACTTTTGGGCACAGAGAGAAGAGGGGATGGTTAGGCAAGGAAATAGCTTATCATTGGTAGACTTATTAGTGCATATATTTGTATTTAGATGAAATCTGAAAATCGAATTCCATTTTTCTTGCATTACAATGTGTATTCAAAGCAGACCCGCATGAGCAATATTATTAGTAGAATAGCTTCAATTTAATCTGATTTCACTCGGTCCGCCTTGCTTAGAGTCCAAATGATTGAGTTTGCCTAAGGGAGTTCGAGTTCAGATTAGCAGAGTTGATTTCACTTGGTTTCCCTTGTTCTGGCCATACTGACTTTTCACTGGAGTTCAGGTCCCAAAAACAGAGAGTTGCAAAACTTTTGTCATGGTGTGTCACATTGCCAGTTCAATCTCTGCTTTGGCGCTTGTCCACATTGTTCAACAATGGCATGGTACTTTGCAACAATATACATCAAGAAAATATCTACAACAATATAAGAAGAGTGACTACACATTATATACAGTGAAATATTGAGGATTATAGTGAGTATTTGGAGGTGGAAATGTGGGGAATGGTGGATAATAAACTGGAAGCCTGTCAGGCAGAAGGATGTATCAAAGATGTGAAGTGTGGCAATGGGATGGACAGAAGTGAATTGACAATATTTGTAGCAAGTGGGGCTACAGAAAGCATGAGAGGGCACAATAGGAATGGCCAGTAGTGGTGGCACCAAGCTAGAAGAAGAAGGGTTTTCATCATTCTGAGCAGTCGGCCTTCGATGATGGTTGAATAGTTCTTCAGACTGCACAGTCTCATGGAAATTGGAGTGTTGGTCAAAGTGAGCATTATATGCATTATGATTCAACAAACTGTGACACAATGCATTTGGTGGACTTTGAATTCTGATCAATTGCATCAAATTGAAATCACGGACCATATTGTAGAGATTAAAACCAGGAACAGTCTTTCCAAGATATGTAAATTTCAACATATTGATCAAGCAATCACTATATAACAACACACTTAATTGACTCCAGAATCAAGATCAAAGAAATACTAGTATTGCAAGACCTAAGTACGAGAGGATCAAGGATACAGGCATCTTGATCTCTTAAGAAACTACATTTTGCAACTCCCTGTGGTTTTGCAAGCCAGTACACATAATAGTACAAGTCTCGGATGGAAGGACTGGTGTAACTGAGTTTGAATTTGTCAGAGACAACAATTGATTGAAATTTTCTAAAAATATATCACAGAATGTTCCAAACATCCAAATTGAGTATGTCATCCAAATTGGGACACCTGTGTATATGACCATCGTCATGGGCTCTCAATGGCGCTATGCGCACCAAGTCTCAAAGAACACAAACAGGCTATATGCAAAATGAATCTTGAGGAGCTTGAAAATGCTGTACCAGTGGTCATACTAACTGTAAAACTCCCTCTTGCCTATTTGAATGAACTTTCTGTTCTGGACAAAACTGTTGCTTTGGTGTGTCCATGACAGGTGTAACTGGAGGCTCAAGAGACATCTTGGAAGCAAAAGATGTGTCCAAGGGTAGCTGAAACACAAGTTCCTGTGTTGGTAATATCTCATTTGATGGAGTTTGCAGTGTCATGAGATCAGTTTGTGAAACTGATGCTGAAGGAGCCTGGAAGACTTCGTTATGCTCTGCAAGTGTATTGGAAGGCTGAGATCTAGTCCTAAAGTTAACAATATTGCTGTCCCATGGTCTTGAAGTCTGGATTCTGGTCCTTGTCATGGTGCTGGCTGGTCAAAGTAGACATTCAGCTTATCCACATATTGTTGTGCAAAGGGTTGAGTCGTCCAGTTTGAGTTGTCAATACCAGTGTCCAGTTGAAAGGAGTCTTCATAAGGTGAGTTGAATGTGTTTTCCATCAAAATAGAAGCATATGCATGGGGGAAAAGTGTGTAAGAAATTAGATGACACAACAATGCACAACCATGGTTGTTCCCAATTTGGAAACATTTTAATGGCATATTTTTAGAAAATTTTGATCAATTGTTGTGTCTCACAAATTTAAACTCAGTTACACTGGTCCCTCTACTTGAACTTGCCTCTGTTGAGGGGTTAGTCACCAATCTACCTTACCTGTAGCTTGGAGGTCTCTTTGAGTTGGAGGTCACATTTTGTCACATCTTAGTAAGATGGCCATTTTGAACTCAGCTTGAGCATTAATATATTACTTACATACATGATAAATGATACTTCAGTAGTAAATAAGGACATCTAAAAAAGTTGATACAATGTTGCTAGTTACTGTTAAGAGGCTTGTAAGTAAAGGAAGCATTGCAAAAAGCATATGTCTTGTTAAATGTAGGATATGACATTCAAAACTGATTGGAGGGGCCTTCTGCTGCATGATTCAGTAGGTAGTATGTTGTCAGATTTGATATTGCAGTGGACGAATAAGAGTGGGCATGCAAGGACTTTGAATGAGTGTCATTGTTATCTGTTCTGCTGCAGGATTGATCATCATTGGCAGATTCAGATTGGTTGGTGTTGTTATGGCATCTAGAAGAAAGAAGACCGCTGAATCAAGAATTGTTGGACAACTCTGGGTGCACACTAATATGCTCCTTCAAACATGTCAACAATGTGGCAATTCAATGCGCTTGCAATGGTAATGAGATTGTCTTTCTTCTTGTAGTGGAAGAAGGGATGGTCAAAAGTTTTCATGAATGAATCTTCATTGATTCGGGCAGTGCATTCAGCTGTAAGGGGGCATTGACCTGTGGAATACTCACACAACTAAGAAGCCTATAATCAAGCCACAGAGTAATGAGCGGACAATGAGCAAGCACAAAGGCAAGCAAGAAGTGGGTAAGGGACAGAGGGTGAGAGAGGAAGCAAGCAAGGGGGTGAGCGCTACACTAGGTGAGCTCACAGTTGGTTTGATGGATAGGACAAGTGAACACTGCTATTGTTTGGTCTGAGGATATTCTATCCTGCAGACCACCTTATATACTACATTGCTGGTGGCTAATAACTAACACTACATGACTCAATGGTCTATGGTATGTAAAGGAGAATGACTAACAATAATCAATGATGAGTAAGAGTCTGGTCATATGACTTGCCAAGGCAACTAATACAAGACAAAAGGGGAATAGAAATGGTCAGGCAGTCAGTCAGGTGGCTAAAGGTGTGCCTACACATTGGACTAAGCCTGGAATAGAGTCAGACACTCAGTGAACCAAGTAGTCTCCTTACATTACCCCTCCCCTCAAGGTTTGTTGCCTTGACAAACAGTGTTCAACAACCCCAGGCTGGGTCCAAAGGTTGAGCAGTATTACCACTATGTTGCACAGAAGTACTTTAGGAATCATTCCTGAAGGCATAATCAATAATCATGGAGGACAATGTAACAAGTGTCAGCGCCATAGAGTGGTCCTGAGGCAAAGCAGAGGCCAATGAGGGCATGGGTGCCATAGAGATGTCCTGAGCAGAGGCCATGGCTGTAAGGGCAACCTCTGGAGGCTGTGGTGCAATCACACAACTGGCAGAGGGAGCTCCAAAGTCTATATTGAGTACTGTACAGGTAGGTACATGTATAACTACACACCTGGCAGAGGGAGATCCAAAGAGAACAAGTTTAGGGATCCCCTATGCCAGGAGCAATGCTTCAGAGGTTATGAAAGCATGGGAACTAACTGTACAGTACATGTAAGCCACATAAAAACAAGAGGCTCTAAGAGGGGTGTATCTCTGAAAATGATTGTAACTCCAGAAATAGCTGTGGGCCATCAAGAATGCTTGTTGGTGACTAAGTGTTGAGCGTTCTTGATGCTCTGAAGTGGGAACAGATAGACTGGGGTCAAATGGAGGGAGCAGAACAGAGAAATGGGAAAAACAACAGAGGAATGGAGAAACAAAGAGGATAAAGAGGAAAAAGGGGACTTGTAGAGGGAGAATGGAGGTCCCCTGACATCACCTCCTCTCTAGAGTGCAGCAACTCAACATGCAGAGTAGAAAAAGTTCTGGATAGCTCGGTCAGCTGGTGAGGCAGGGTAGATGCCTCATATTGCTCGTGGGGCATTCAGATGCTTCTGGTAGATTTGCTGGACAAGGCTAGGTGCATGGACGTTCTCCTTAGGCTCCCAAGATATGTCTTCTATACCATAACTTTTCCACTTCACCTTCAACTGAAGTTTCTGTTGGGACCACCAGCTGTCCGGAATCTCCTCTACTTTGTGTTCCTCTTAATTGTCAACCAGGACTGGTGGAGGCAGAGGATGTGGGCATTGGCCTGAGATGAGGCCATCAGAAGCTGGGAAGAGCTTCACCATGTTAAAGACTGGGTGAAGCCTGTGCATTCCAACTGGAAACTCAGTTGGTAGTGGTCCAACTTGCCTTTCCATTGTGTAGGGACCCAGGTAGCAATGCAACAGCTTCCTTGATGGCTGCATAGTGTTGATGTCTGACCCATCCAGGTATACCCAATTGCCTGGCCTGTACTTGAGGGTGGGAGTATGCCCCCAATCATAGTACCAAGCTATGTCATCTTTTGCCTTCACCAATGCAGCTTTTGCCTCTTCCTGCACTACCGTCATTCTGTCCACAAACTTGTTAATGGACTCATTCTCTGATGGGCATGTGCAGGGTTCAAAGCCCATGCAGAGGTGACATCCCATGTCCAGGAAGAATGGGGACATCTGAGTAGAGGCATGAATGTGGTTGTTGTAGTGGAATTCTGCATCAGAGAGCAGTTTGTCCCAGTCATCCTGGTGCTCATTGTAGAATAGGTGCAGATACTGCTCCAATTCCTGATTGACATGCTCAGTCTTACCATTGGACTGTGGGTGATAGGCCATGGAGGTGTGGAGTTTGACGTTGAGGAGGTGGTAAAGCTCCCAGGTAAACTCTGCAATGAACTGCAGGCCTTGGTCAGAAACATATGCATTGGAGAGCCATGCAGCTTTCAGATGTTCTTCTGGTAGAGGTTTGCAGCTTCCATAGCCGAACAGGTGGTGTGGGTAGGGATAAAGTGAGCTTGCATTCTGCAGAGGTCCACTCCAACCATGACAGTTTTGTACCCATGAGTGTCTGGAAGCTTCATGATGAAGTCCATGGAGGCTACGCTTCAGTGCTTAGCAGGAATGAGGAGTGAGTGAAGCTGTCCCATGGGGAGTGGGTGAATCAGTAGTGGGTGAATCTGTCCCATGGAGAGCTGATGTTGGGGCTTGATGCAGAGGCAAAGGTTGCAGGTGCTGGTGTAGTCTCAATGTAGCGTGACTTTTGTGGCCATCAGTAATTATGGGACACCAATTCCAATGTCTTCCACCAACCCAGGTGATCTGCAATGCAGGAGTCATGGTGCTGCTCTACAATGCGTCTCCAAAGCTTTGGCACTATTGAGATAGGACCTCATAGCCTGCGCCTCACTCTTATTTCCTTATTCAACATATGATTACTAATACTTACAATTTTATTTTGTATCCATATAGCCACACCTCAGTTGCCTACCACTATCATAGTCGTGCTGAGGTGTGTATAGCCTTACTATTTTCCAAGCTCTTACTTACTTATAATTCTTTACCTAGTTATTACCCTAACGGTCTTTTATCAACAGGTAGAGTATTTCAATATATAAGTTGCCTACCACTATTGTGGTCACTCTGAGTTATTGCCCTAATAGTCTTTTATCAACAGGTTGTAGGCCCCATCCTCACCTTCTTGAATACTGATCTGCGACCATAAGACCCACTGCAACTCAATAAAAATTTCCTTCTGCCATGTCAGGCACTGGCTCAATGTTTTTACCCTTTTCTCTTGCCAAAGATCTAAAATGCAAGGGACATGCAAATTATGCCAGCTGGAAGATACAAATGATGGTGCATGGAAAGCCTTGTGGCCTCTTCAACTACTGGGAGAACAAAGTTATTGTGCCCCAATCTACTCAAACCTGTGATCCAGATTCCACAATATCTCCTGCCCAAGTTCCCCTGCCAAAAAACCCAACCCCAGTACATTTGCGTTACCCAAGCAAGCTTGAGTATGAACTCTTGCAAAAGCATAGCCCTGTTGTCAATTCTGATCAATCTGTGTGACATTGCAGGATCAGGTGTCAACCCTATTGGCACTTCTCACAAGGCATGGTCATTCCTGGAAAAACAATGTGGTGTAGGAAGTGAACAAATGCAAAATATGAGGGAGGAGGAGCTATCAAAATGCAAATTTGTTGACAGGGGAAAGGTTGCTGGAGCAGAGGGCCATATTGAAAAAATGTGTGTGCTGAGAAAAGCTGCTAACAATGCGGGGGCAAATATGACAGATGAAAGATTCATCACAAAGCTCTTCAATTTGTTCCCTGAATCATGGGACCCTGTTGTATCATCAATGTATGGAGAAAAGGACCTTGTCAGGATCATACAGACCTTGACTACACATGGGGAGCAAATTGCAAACCAATCTGAGTCAAGTACATTGAGCACTGGCAAAGTCAGTGTGGATACCATTAAAGCCCTGAAAACAACAATTCATGCACTACAGGCACAGATAAACAGCATGTTAAGAAATAAACCCAACTCCAACAAGAAGTGTACAAATTGTGGAAATACCGCACATATACAGCCTGACTGCTTCCAGGAGGAAGGTGGAAAGCAAGGCCAGTATCTGTTGTGGTGGAAAGGGAAGCACACAGCATCAATCCCTGGAGCAAACTTCACCTCTGCAACTGCCAATGGACACATACAGCAAGGTGGCCACTTTGTGCTGTCTGCTGCAGTCACATCAATCTCATCAATCCCTGAATAAATCTTTTGCAACAACAGGCAATTCTTTGAGCATGTAGCATTTGCAGCTAGCAACATCCCTACCAATAGTTCAGCAGTGTTTGCTGACTTGGGGTGTACAACTCATTTCTTCAAAAGTTGTAATGCATTTTTGTGACCTGCAACCACAAGACCCACTGCAACTCAATAAAAATTTCCTTCTGGCATGTCAGGCACTGGCTCAATGTTGTTACCCTTCTCTCTTGCCAAAGATCTAAAATGCAAGGGACATGAGAATTATGCCAGCTGGAAGATACAAATGATGGCACACAGAAAGCCTTGTGGCCTCCCAAGCTTGTTGGACAATCATCAAAGGAAGGTGCTAGCTTCACCATACTGAGAATAGGCAGGATCATCATGCGTAGCATCCATCAAAACAAAGAACATACACTAGTATTCAACAATGTACTCCATGTGCCTGATGTGACTGCAAATTTAATCTCGATCAGCAAATTAGATTTGGCTGGATGGCACTCTGTCTTTGGAGATCAGAAAGCATAGTTCTTCCACAACAAACTCAAAGTATTCTCTGGGATATTGAAGGATGGAATGTACCTAGTGTCAGGAGCACTGACTGTCCCTGTCCCAATGGCGTTAACAGCTCAATCTCTCAGGAGCCTTGCAAGTATCACAATGTAGCACTGCCAAATGTCTCATTTTGGCATTTCCCAAATCAAAGAAGCATCTAAACTGGTTGATAGCCTCCTAATTATCAAAGAGGATCCTGTTAGGCAATGTAAAGACTGTGTCATTGCGAATATGAAAAAATGACCATACGATGACCATCCTCCATCTGAAACTAACATTGATCTGTGAGGACCAGCACACGTAAAGTCTGCTGGAGGAGCAATTTATGCTATGAAGTTTCATGATAAAGGATCATCTCACCATCACACCTTCTTCCTACCAAACCAACTTGCAGAAACTGTTCTCCAAGCTCTAAAGACCTACAAGGCAGAATATGAGAGGATGACTAGTCAACTGATGGTGTTTGTCCATATTGACAATGCACTAGAGTTCAAGAGTAATCTATGGACAAATTATTTCTGTGAAGAAGGAGTGATATTTGTCCCATATTTATCAGCCTCAAATGGCACAGTATAGAGGTCTATTGGTGTCACAACTGGCACAGTTCATGCAATGCTGCAAGATTCAGGTCTATCTGCAAAATATTGGGCTGAAGCATGGGATTTTGCTGACTATGTGGAGAACCACTTACCTTCATCTCGTCACCCTGGTACTATACCAGAGGAAAGGTGGACTGGAGACTGCCAAGATGTTGGCCATGTACATGTATGGGGCAGTGTTGCATACGTCCACATCCCACAGGAGAAAGGTGGAGGCAAATTAGCTGAGCGTATACTTAAGGGCCACCTAATCGGAATTGAAGGCCAAGGAACATATTGGGTATTAATACCTGAAAATAATGAAATCATTCATTCTTGTGATGTCAAGTTTGAGGAAGGATATGGCCATCATTTCCTCACAGCTGAGGGGGAGTACACAGTCACTGAAGATGGCAAAGACAGGAACTACGACTTCTTGAATGAAGAAACATCCAATTCACCAGCCATAAAAAACGATGACTTCGTAATTATTGACATATTGGTTACAAAAACCTTTCATGAGCCTTCAAAAACCCCAGTGAGCGAGCAACCACCCACAACTACTGAACCACCTCCTGCTCCTCAAAAATCACACCCTTGGATCACATATCCTGCAGCTTCACAGAGATCAAACCGTATTACTGAAATGAACCCCCAGGACACACAAGAAGCTGAGAATATCGAGAGTGAATTTGTAAAAGAACCCCAATCACCAGCTGATGAGACCTTCATGTCAGCACTCACCAAACTGTCTGACAATGAAGACCATGCCGAGAACATACCAACTGCATTAATCACAGAGTTACCACCTGAACCTCAAAACTGATTTGTACCATTGTCATTTGTAGAAGCTAATGATTCAACCAGACGTCACCTCTGGATGCTGGCTATGAAGAAAGAAATTGCTCGATGGGATGAACATAAAGTAGTGACGCCAGTTTCTTGCCCAGTAGGAATCAATACTATCAAAACAAAATGAGTCTTTGATCTGAAGGTGGTCAAAAGGTGAGCAGGTCATTCTGTACATCTCACTCATCTGTACATACCAATCTCATCCCTGACTTCTGGCTGGCATGCAGAGCCATGGCCACTTTTGCCACCATGCCCTCCTGGGCACCCTCTTGGTTTCCCCATTGGATGTCCCTGAGGATGTTTGCCTCATTCCCCTTGGACAGCCAGCCCTTCCAGAGCATGGATGGCAAACAGTTCAGGCTTGAGGAGGACAATGTTATCATTGTCGCTGGCTTCTGTACCATGATCCACATGGACAGTGCATCTAGCTTGCCCATGCTCTATCCAGGTTTGTGGTGCAGCGAGAAGTCAAAGTTGGCCAGATACAAAGACCATCTAGCTTGCTGGCAGTTGAGCTTCTGGGCTGTCCAGAAGTACTGAAGGTTCTTGTGGTCTGTCCAAACTTTGAACTTGTGCCATGCACCCTCAAGGAAGTGTTGCCATCCTCAAAGGATCAAATGATGGCAAGCATTTCCTTGTCATGGATCTTGTAGTTTTGCTCAACAGCATTTAAGCTCTTTGAGTAGAACACCACAAGATGCCACTTGCCATCATCCTTAGACTGTTGAGACAGAACTGCACCTGTTGCAAAATTGGAGCTATCAGCCTCAACATGGAAAGAGGGATTGTCATTAGGGAACAGGAGGACAGGCTGGGAGGTAACAGCAGACTTGAGGGCATCAAAGGTGGCTTGCTGCAAGGCTCCCCACTGCCACTCCATGTCCTTGACTATAAGGTTGAAGAGGGGACATGCTGTCAGGGGACCTCCATTCTCCCTCTACATGTCCTATTTTTCTCTTTATTCCCTTTATTTTTCCCTTTTCTCTGTTATTTTTCCCATTTACCCATTCTGCTCTCTTCATTTGACCCCAGTCTATCCGTTCCCACTTCAGAGCATTGAGAATGCTTGATGCTTAGTCAGCAATGAGCGTTCTCGATGGCCCATGGCTATTTCCGGAGTTTTGATCATTTTTGAAGATATGCCTCTTTTTCTCTTGTTTTTGTGTGACTTATGTGTACTGTGCAGTTAGTTCCCATGCTTCCATGACCTCTGAAGCGTCACTCTAGCATAGGGGATCCCTAGACTTGTTCTCTTTGGATCTCTCTCTGCCAAGTGTGTAGTTACACATGTACCTACCTGTACAGTACTCAATATAAACTTTGGATCTCCCTCTGCCAGTTGTGTGATTGCGCCACAGCCTCCAGAGGTTGCCTTTACAGCAGAACAAGTCCCGGACTCTTTGAACCTCTGGTGATGTTCTTTGGTTTCACTAACAGCCCTGCCACCTTTCAGACAATGATGAACAACATCTTCTGTGACCTCATTGCAGAAGGCGTTGTCTGCGTGTATCTCGATGACATCCTCATCTACACCAAGACACTTGAGGAGCATCGACGGATCACGTGCATTGTGCTGGAACGCCTTTGCCAACACCAGCTCTACCTCAAGCCCGGGAAGTGCGAGTTTGAGCAGACTAAGGTCGAGTATCTTGGACTGATCATCTCACATGGAACGGTGGAGATGGACCCGGTGAAGGTTACTGGTGTAGCGGAGTGGCCAGAGCCCAAGAACAAGAAGGAAGTGCAAGCCTTTCTGGGCTTCACTAACTTCTACCGGCGGTTCATTCAGGACTTCTCACACCACGCGCGCCCTCTCTTTGACCTCACAGTCAAGGACGTGAGTTGGCAGTGGGGAGCCCCGCAGCAA